>VZUI01067063.1:0-28549 GCA_013401135.1 Cettia cetti | reverse complement strand
GGGGGGGGGGGGGGGGGTCCCGGCTGCAGTCTTGAAAACACTGGAGAATTAATCTTTTAAGATGTTCACCTTCTGCCACTTTTGTCTGTACTAGAAGCTGTATGTAAGATAGGTAAATGCCAGTCTCTTTTAATTAAATAATTATTCTTCAAATGCAACATAATATCGTGAGCTGAGTGTTTATGTTATGATACCTCTTCTTTTTCTACCACCCAGATTTTTATAATTTGTGAACTTGCTTGTCCAGATTTCCAGCAGGAAAATCTTGTCTGCCTTCTGTGCTTGGAACATATTGTGCATGACATTAATATTCTTAAAAGATCGTTAATTAACAGTGAAAAAAGTCTTGAAACACATGCAGGAATAGCATCTGACAAGTCAACATTTCATAATTTGAGTATAAAAACATATCCAAATCAAGAAATTATTATGGTAAACTAAAATAATAAGCAAATTAAGGTCTAGAACATTGAACCTTAGAACTGAGGAGAATGTTTAATTGTTTGTATAGCAGTTATCCAAAACTTCACTGACTCAAGTAAATGCTGTTAGTGAAATAATGCACAAAAACCCAGATCAACTTATGGAAGTACAAACCAACAGACAGACTTTTTCTACTGTGTGAGCACAGAATGGCAATTTCAAAGAAATTAATATTCTTATGGGAAGGCGTTAGTGAGACAGTAATATCCATACAATTTTTTTGCTTTGATATCCTACTCTGCTAATACAGACTTCATGCACTCTTGCTATTCTTATCACTTTAGCTTGAGTGCCTTCAAGTAATGCATTAAGAAAATTGATTACCATCTCTTACATGCTAATCCTTTCATTTTTTTTTTTCCCTGAGAGGGAAGCTTATGCAGTTGGAAACTGTCTTCTGTATTTTTATGCACGATTGATGTGCACAAATAGAGATATCAATCTGATTGATCTATATGTCAGTCCATTTGATTGGAAGCCAGATTGTGGGAGCACATTTTTGCAGTTGGAAAAGGAAATTGAGAGGTTTGTGACAATCAGTAGTTCCCATGGTCCTCTCCTCTGTAGTCATGGGTCAGTCTGTGGGAGTGCATTATCCTCTGAAAACACAAGCAAGTTCTGCCTTTAGTTCTAGCATTTCACTGTGCTATCAGAATGAAGTATTTGAGCATGGTCCTTATGAGGACCTCAGGAGAATAAGTGGAAATCAGTGAAATACCAAAGAATTCGAAGTTGCAAATATGACTTAGAGGTCAGTGTCCAACGAGGAATATTTGATAAAACTTAAGCCTTTTTTTTGTCTTCTAGATGCTGGGAACTTAATTTAAATGTATTTCTATTAATTTCTAGATCTGTTATTCTAAATCAGAGTATAGACATGCAGCTGTGATTCATGCATTTAAAGAGAGGATTAATTCATTTACTATTAGTACTATATTTTGCCACTTGATTGAATTACTAATTACATAAAATCATTGTAAGATTTAAATTCTTACACTTTGTGAAAGCAGAGCAAGGTGTTTGTATCTTCAGTACTTCTCTAACTTTAAAGCCATTTCTATTTCCCCAAGTAAATCTCCCCATTTCTATTCTGCCTTGAAATATAAAGCTAGAAATTCCTCATATTCTGTTGTAATTGTCCCAAACATTCTTGCCTAATGAAACTAATTAGAATACATGAAGTTAAAATACAAATCTTCTCTACATGACTTTTTTTTTTGAGTGGAGGAAAAAGGTGCAAGTAATTGATTGTTATCATCCTCTTCTTACATAAGGAATGATGTACAAGGATTTATTTTATATTTATTAGACTCTCATCTCTATTTCAATGTACCTACTGCTATGCTGATGGTCACAACAATATAAATAAAAAAATGTGAAAATACAAGTGATAAAGCTGGTAAAAGCACAGGAATTACCTGATGTTGTGTTTCATTTTTGAGGTTCAAATCAATGCCTTCCCAATACATTTATGATCATATCTTTAAATAATTAAAATTTTTTTTGTACCTGATAAATATTGAAATGTTGAAAAGTAAAAGTGAGTAGCATCAAATAACAGACACCTCTTAAGAAATGCATTAAACTATAGTTGGAGGCAACCTTTCCCTGAAGTGCACCATAACAACAGAGATGAATGGTGTTAAGCCTGATGGGATTATTTTTTTGCTGAGGCAGAAATTGGCAGAAGATGTAAACCATTTATTCCATGCATAGAGATACAGCCTACAATCGGCCCCCAGTACAATCCTTCTTTTGCATTTTATTGTATTTTCCTTTCTGGTGTGTTGGATTTCTACACTCAGGTGACCACTCACTGGGACTATTGTTCAGAGTCTCCAGTCAAGCACTGTGGTGATGGTGGCCAGTTGGGACATCCATGCAGTGCTCTCACTGAGTCAAGCTGAACTGACAGAATCACAGCACGGGTCAGCACGGAAGGAACCACAGTGGATCAGCTCATCAAACCTCCCTGCTCATCCCAGAGCCCACGGCACAGGATTGTGTCCAGACAGTTCTTGAATATCTTCCATGAGGAAAACACCAAACCTTACTGGACAAACTGTTCCAATTCTTGGTCACTGCACAATAAAGAAGCTCTTTGTTCCATTCAGGTGGAACTTCCTGTCCATCACTCTCTGCCTGTTGCCTCTTTTCCTATTGCTCAGGACTACCTATTTCTAGACACTGATGAGGTCCCCTCTCAGTTGTCTGTTCTCAAGGCTGAACAGGAACAGGCTTAACTCTCTCAGCCTTTCCTTTTAAAAGAGATGCTCACTCCCCTAATCGTCCTGTTTTGTCCTCCTTTGCCAGTGATGATTTGGTAGACCTCTCATATCATCTTTCCTTCTTGTTAGTATAGGTTATGGAGATGTATTTTGTTTAATCAGTCCTTTTATGGAAGATTTTTTTCTTGTCTTTGATCATCCTTTTTGCCCCTATGTCTCAGTTTTTCTGTTCTGCTGTAATATTCTTCAGACAGAAGAACCAATCCACAGGTACTGTTTGCAGACACTATACAGACTTATATCATACTGTAATGATGTTTTCTATTCTATTTTTTATTCCTTCCTTGACTAGTCATAACATTTTGTTTGCTTTTTCACTTCTGCTGCACACTGAGCTGATTTCTTTATGAACTTTTCATAAAATGATTTCTTTAGTAAGTCTTTATTTGCTCAAATATTTATTTTCTGAGTGGTTTTATCTATCTAATAGATAAAATAGTCACACCCTAGCTTGCCATTGCCATGGCACCCACATAAGTTCTTAAAAGCAATGTCCCTGGTGAAAAGCTTATTTACTAGATGGACTACCTTATTTACTAGATGGACTACCTTGCCTGCTGCTAACAGAGGGACTGTTAGAACTCAACCGCTAAAAAGATTAATGGCAAGGAAAATGGTACAATCATGGTAAATTGGATATTGATCAATGGGGCAGTGGCAGAAGCTCAGAACCCATTCCTTAATCAGCACTGCCCTCTGATGATACCTTAGCAAGTAACTGCCTGACAGTTGTGATTAGAGAGGGAAGATTTCTTCCCACACCAACCCAAAGCCCCACCTTGCATGTAATACTTGGTCTCAATGATTTGCACCTGCAAATTGCAATGGAGAACAGGTAATTCCAGATGTAAACATGAAACACAGTTATTGCAGGAAAGAAATTTACAAACAAAGGAGCCAGAAATAATCCTTCTTTACAGAGATGAAGCATCATAAATCCTCTCTTACTGACTGCTGGATGTCCTATTTTTGAAACCAAACTGTTCCATGTTTATGAAGAAATAAAATCATTTGATAGACAGATGACGGGCATGCTGTGTACTAGAAGAGCAGCTGTTTGCAATATCATTAAAAATTCTGGCAAACCCAACGATATTGAAAGCAGCTGCTAGACACAGTCTTAAGTAATGTTATTATGTTTCTATACTGATTCTTGGGATTGCAATTTAATTTCTTAAGAGTAAATCTTGGAATTCTATTTCAAGACAGCTGAATTAGACTCCTACTTCTTAACTGACTTGTAAGAAAATCTTCATTTTTCTGTGAATTTGGAAAATTATACCAAGTCCCAAAAAATTTGTTAGTAACTCAAATATAATATCTGAATGCCTTAAAACAACAACAGCCACTAAACCCAAACAAAAAACGACAACAACAACAAAAAAAACTTAGTATGAACTTTAGAACTATTTTTAGTACTTTTTTTGTTGTTTGCTTGCTTGCTGAAGGTGTTTCTCATTAATAACAAAATGGACAGATTATTTTGTGTACTTAACTCCTTGAGATGCCTGTGTGATTGGTAGAAAGGTGCCTTTTCTGCTTTGTTAGAAAAGCAATTGTGTACTTAAAACCTCATTATAAAAACACAATCAAAGGTTAATGAACAGATTCTAAAGACTCCAAAAGGAAAAGTCATTTAAATATTACATGTACATGGTAACTGTGTAGTGCTAAAAGGATAAATCCCATTGGGAAGTCTAGTTTGATGCATCTAGAAATATCTTTACCTCTTCCTAGAAAAGTAAAAGCAGATGTTGAAATATGCCTCCTCCAGGTCCCTATACAAGATACCTTGAACCAATCCTTCAACTCTGACTGGTTGTTTTTTTCCCACATGTTCAGTTGGATATTTGCCCCAGAGTTTTACGCTTAGCTGTAGTTGGGATGTAGGTCAATAAGGCTGTGGTTAGAATGTCCTTAATTCAACTTCTACTTGGTTCATTTAACTTTTTAACTTTCACCTTCTGACAAGCTCTTTTCTGTAGCTTGGCATAACATTAACCAATCTTCCATGACTGCCTTGAGGTTGGTTCACTTCTGCTTACCGCAGGTTGTACAAGGCTCTCTTAAGAGGTCTGACCTTGAAAAACTAATTCTTTCCAGGGATCTCATGCTGCATTTGCAAATTATTGTATCCATGATTATTCATGGGGTTATACTTGCCAGCTGTCTATATAGCTTAACAAATCATTGTTCCTGTGAAATCTCTGCTACAGCTTGCCTTCTTAAGAGAGCTCCTGCAAAGCACAACTCTGATCTTTATCATCATCTCAAATCCTTCTTATTTTTTATTTTCACTTCATGGAATTTTTCCTCCCTTATTTTACCCTTGGAGTGGATCTCTGGTATTTCTAGGCTCTCTTAGAGATGTTATGGTTCACATTCCAAAGCAGTAGAATTTCTGTCCGGATGTACCTTTTCCAGTGACTAAAGAGAAAGAGAGTCTAGGTAGCCAGCTTACACTACATCTCTACTGTGTAGCCAGCAAAGCAAGGGAGAGACAAAGTCCCCACTTCAAAATTATAGTTCAATGTCCTTTCCAATGGATAAATAGTTTGATTTTGAACAATCTCTCTCTGCTAGTTCAGAGTATTATTTTCTGGATTTTTGTATCAACAAGGTATAGTAGTCTGTTTTGCTTGATGATTACTCAGATTCCACATGAAAGCTTCCTTCCAAATCCACCTACTTCTGAAGACTTTTTCTAAGGCTTGCAGACCTTGTTGCAATGCGAGTGAGATAAGTGAGACAGCTGGAAGAACCCCAATATAATTTAACAGCTTTTGCTAGGCTGTGAGACTGTAATGGTTCACCTCTACTAAGAAGATAAATTATAATGTAAACCTGTTACCTCATGAATAAAAACCCCACTTAAATTAAAATCACAATATCTAGCTATCACATAATCCTTTGCTTATTCAATATGAGCTACAGAACGACCTGTGGTGCAGTCCTACAACTACTGTGGAAGAGAATAGCATAGCCTTTGGTGGTTTTCCTTTTTCCAAAATGCTGGAGTGATACAACATTATATTTAGTACTACACCAAGCTGCTCACTGGTATAGATTACAAACTTTGCCTAGACTGTAAACTCATAAATCCATGAAAAGCAGAATTGAATTTCTTAATACACTTTAATGTTATCTGTATATTTTTTTCCTAGAAAACAGTTTTGAAGAGATGAACAGTAGATAAGGAACTGCTCTGCAGTAAAGGTAATTTCTTTAAATGAGCTGCTATAGAAATACTGTAAAAATAAAATCAACCCATTGGATTCCTGTATTAGATAACTTCTAAGCAGCACATAAGAAATGAGGGAGAGAATGTTTTATTCATGTGATGTATGCAGTGTTCAGCTTTGAGAAACAGTGATGGAAAAAAAAAGGTAAAACCTTCCTCAGTTTCCAAAGTGAACATGTGGATGTAGACAATTCTTGCTGTAGAAAAGGAGTTTAGAAGCTCCTCAGATTACTTAAATGCCATGGAAAAAGAAAAACATATGGAAAAACCTCCTTTTCACTTTTTTAGCATAAGAACCATGTTTGAAGCAAAATCCTGGATGAGCATCACCAGAGGAGTTACTAAAGGAGCATCAACCATTCTACAGGCAAGAGAAGGAAGTAATAATTTTGATAATTTTGTTTCTGGATTCAGTGATTTAAGGCAATTGACTGTTCCATGGCTTCTGGCAAAACACATTTTTTATTGCAAGTTCTTTTTGATGCTGTTTTCAAATGAGCAACAGCGTCAAACTGAGTACCAAAAGTTGGCACAGCTTTTGCATATCTCTCCCTCTTACACTATGACAACAGATTTTTAAAGTAGTTTCAAGGAAGTCCATTCACATCTTACAGAAAGCAAGAGATATTCTTTTTTTTCCTACTATGCAGACAAATGTTGCTCATGGTGCAAAGTATAATCAGCAGAGAGATTTCCCAACTTATCTAGCCAATGCCTGGATTTCAGGCAAAGGAAAAGTCAAAGTCAGGCTAACCAAGGTAGATAATGTGTATAAAAACCACTTCATATACTTCCCATACAACTCCCATAGGTTGTCTGTCTTGGTTGCAGACCTCCAGGCACTGCCTTCATACTCTTCACATTTGAGTTGCAAATCTCAATTTCTTTCTTATTATATCAGTAAGGGGTAATATGTTCTTCATGGCATTTTTTACCTTCTGATCCATGCACTGAGAAGCACTTGTAATTTAAACTAAAAGGATTTGTTTGAGGTATTAACCAGGTCACTGTGCCTGTTAGACACTTGCTAGTGAAAATCAAAGTTTTAGCATTTTTGTTTATATAGAGATCCCTAAAATAATATAAAATTTGGTTGGAAAATGACATGTGGGGATGTTGGACCTTATTGTCCAAGCAGGACTATCTTCAGAGCTGGATCACCTTGCTCAAAGCCCTGCCCATGGGAAATTTGATAATCTCCAAGGGACAGAAATCAGAGAAATCTTGGAGTAGATATTTCTAACTTCTAGGCTATTATGTTAGTGAAAAACTTGTTTTTCTGATACCCAAACTGAGCCTTCCAAGCAGCAGTTTGTGCCCATCATCCTCCTTTAGCTCATTTGGCATTATCAAGAAAGACATTGTCTCTGACATCTTTGCAATCTTTAAAATCATTTCAGGAACCTGTATGATTTATAACAAGCCAAAATCCTAAGGAGTTATATATAATTTCGCATCCAAAGAAAATTGCAGAAATAAAATTAAAAAAAGAGATTTTGAGTGTGGAAAGATGCACCATAACTTTTGAAGATTGAAAATTTTGTTCAAAGCGATATCTGCAGCACCATATAGAAAGCCCTTTGTCTCATGGCATTCAAACTTACTAGAATTACATAACTGCAGCTAAAAATAGAGAAATGTTACTTCTTATGTTTTGTCTTTCAATACAGGTTGGTGTTGTATTTGTTTATTTCATGCAATTATGTGTTATGAACACTAACATATTATAAGGAATATGTTCAGAGTGTACTGTACCCAATGACATGTTCCTGAGCAAAGAGGATTAAGGTGTAAAATTGAGGCCAAAGTTAAAAGAAAGTGACTGCTCTGGATGCTATTTAAAGGGATTTAGAGAAATGAAGGTAACTCAACATTTCAGATTGCTGAGTGCTGAGGATGCTATTTTTAGTGTGCTCTGGTGAATTGGTGTGAAACTCTTGGCAGCTGATACTAATTGTAATGAAAAGATACTTGTAAAGTGTTGTGGGGTACAGCTGTGTATGCAATTCACTGTCTGAATGTATGGAGAAGAGTCACCTCAGGGAAAGTATGAAGCAAATGCTGTTCATGAGGAATAAAAATATTCAGCCCTTGGAAGGCAGATGACTTCAGTGAGTTAAATAAATACAACAGGATAGAAATCAGTGTTAAAAAAAAATGGTTGTTGCTATTTGCAGAATACAAAACCACAAAGTATTATGGCATTAAGCCATTTAAGCATACATCCACATCTAGGATCTTTACTTGATTTTTCTTAAGCAGGTTTTTTTTTTTTTTTTATAGCTTTTGCTTGAATGGAATGAATAATTATAACTCAGACTTCCTGAACTCTAAAACGTTATTACTTGTTTTGTCAGGTTTTGATTGGGATTTTTTGAGTATTACTTTTGGCACATATTTCAACAAAGTGCTAGTAGAAAAAAACTTCCATGTATTTGAAACCCCCCACCAATGAAATTATTTAAATTTTAGTTAGAATTTACATTTGTACTCTGCTGCAAAACTTAAAAGTGAAATATAAGATGCCATGTTTTTCTAAAAGCTCTGTGGTCCTGTGTGGTAACATCTGCAGCTACAATAATGAAAGTAATGATCAGCTATGATTACAGCTTCCTTTCATTACAATGAGTTATCTTAAAATCATAGTATGAAGTCTGTACATAGTTTAAACTCATAAGATCCAAGAACTCTCTCATTCAGGCAAAAAATGCTTAAACAAGAGGAAAACTAGAAAAGAATGCACAAGTTGCCAAAAGCTTACATTTCCAGTTATAAGAAAGCCTGGCTGAAAGAGCAAAATTGCCTATTGAAAACATTTATATTTTGTTCTTTTTGTGCTGACTGATTTTCAAGATACAGATATCTTGAGAAATTAAGTGTGTAAGTGCAGTATAGGATGAAAAAACCACCTCAAAGCAATGAGCTATCTCGCTGCATGGGGGGCCACATCTTTAAGATCTTCCCAAATATGTGAAAACTACAATGAAAGCAACACTCTTGGCTTATTGCTTTCTCCTGCAAAAGCATTTACGTTCAAAACCCTGTCATCTGCAGACTCACAGAGGACCCTTCTAGTGCACCAAGAGGGAATCTGATCCTTCTGGAAAGAACTGAGGCTCTTACTGATTGCATAACCACAGATATAAAGCAAAACAGGACAGAATCGTAGTGTTATAGATACTGATAAAATAAAGCTGAAATATTGCTGCTATACAAAGAGAAGCAGTATCTTTTTATCTCACAACCCAGTTGTTGTTTTAGTGTGTCACCTGCATAGTTTCCAATATACTCTAGCAGATTTTGTGTGTTAGGAAAACTTGGTTTGATGCAGAACAATTCAAGAACTTTTAATCATAGGTATTGCTCATGAACAAGTTTGTCTGTCTAGGCAGCAAGTCTGACAAAACCCAAATTGGGTTGTCTCACACATATATTCTTCTGTGTTGGTTGGGGGTTTTTGTTTGGTTTGTTGGTTGGAGTTTTTGGACGGTGGTTGGTAGTTTTTATTTACTTTAATGGTTTTTATTTACTTTAATGGTTTAATCTCTTAAATTATCCTGAAGACAAATTTCCAGCATAAATCAGTGGTGGTTAGTGCCATGTCTGCAATCTGAAAAAAGATGTATTGTACAGGTTTTTTTCCAAATAAAGTTCTAACAAAATAGTTAGAATCATGCACTTAATGAATTATTAGAGAAGAGTAAAGCAGGTGCAAATCCCAGAATGGGTTAGATGGGGAAACAGTCAAATTCTAGCCTGTGAGAAAGAATAACTAATTACAAAAGAGGGATCAAAGGGTGAGCTTAAGAGTGTTGCTGCTGTAGCAAAAATAAGCTTAACTTTATTTTTTAGATATTATTTGGGGAGTTATTTTAATAAACATAAGCAAATGCCATTACAACGCTGTTAGAACTTTATTCTTTTCTTTGATTTTTGAATAGAAGTGCTCCATGTATTCGTAACTTATGATCTAAAAGGACTGCTAACACAATTGTAGTCCTGTACTGTAAAGGTGATAAAGATGAAGCAGCAACAAGTGACTAGGCTTATAGAACAGGAAGGTAAAAATGTACAGCCAAGTTGGGTAAGAATATTTTGTGATTTCCCTCTGGATTATTTCAAGAATCTACTGTAGTTGACTAGGAAAGGGTAAGGCATCTCACATTTGATCACTTTAAAAGCATTGTGCTTTTCAGTGTCTATCCAAAATCAACACAGTCTGTATTTGGATGTATTTAATTTGCGTGGGCTTTGAAGTCTCTTCTTCAAAAGCAATGAATTGCAGACTTTTAAATTGTTGGTACACGTTACATAGATTAATGACCTGCTTCATATGGCTTTGACAATGTTGAGAAATCCTGCTGGAAAATGTAACACTTCAGGATTTCTATTCTGTATAACAAGACGGGGTTTATTACTTGTCATGTCTGATACAGAGCACAAAGATGGGGAGAGGAAAGACAGTAAAAGCTCTGTTTCCTTCAGCAACAACAGTTCTTGGATGTAATTCCTTTTCTGTAAATGCTTGATATCCTCCTATGCATGACAACATCTCAGACTTGCTGATGGGGGCAGCATCTGACACTTGCTGCCTCTGTAGGCAGCAGGCCTGCCTCTCTGGGCTATGAACTGGGGCGTGAGGCACGCTGGATGTGATCAGGAGGTAAAAGTGGCTGAAATGCAAAGGAAGGGTTCATTACAGCTGCTCCTGAAACCATCGGTGAGTGTGCTCCAAAATGTGTCAGTTACAAAAAGAAATGCGTAAGCTTTGAAGATAGATCAGTTTTCCTGTATTCACTGGAGTTGCCAGATGTCACTGTGTCGTGGGAAATTCATTAATTTTCTCTTAAAATTACAGAATAGTCTCTAAAATGCCATACTACTGCATTCCAGATTGGTGGCTCTAGATCAAGATGCAAGAACCCAAAATCTTTGCCCATTCCAGTGTTGTTAAAAATAGCTATGGGGTTTGTATTGAGAGTTCAGTACACCATGTTTCAAGATGGATTTATTCCCAGTTAACTAAGTATGCATCTCTCAAGGATCTCTGAGATCAGCTGTAGACTAAAACAGTCAGCAGTTTGTTATCTGTGTTAATTTCAGGTTGAAAGATTCTCAGAAGGGAATTGTATGTTGGTTTCTATGGGCCTGTGGCCAACAAGTCCCCTGATTCTTGCAGGTATTTGCTCAGTAAAGTGCAGGTTTTCTGCCATGCCACCTGCAAGCAAGAAAGTTGTGAGTTGGGATGACTTGTCTTTTCTGAAAAAGGGAAATTCCATTTTCATGTGATAAGATTCTTAGAAGTTAAAGCAGTAGGATCAGCCTTACGGATTCAACCTGAGTCATGAGGAATATGTGCCTGACAGGACAGAAGAGAGCTGTAAGTCAAATTAATTTGGCATCTGTGAAATTTTGTTCACAAATCTTGAGCACAATAGTTTTAAACCAACCCTGCAAAACAAAATTTATGCCATGCAGAATGAAGTGTGTAATTTTCATTCTGAGAAGAAATCCTATTAAAATTAGGCTGTCAGTAATTTATAAGATGAAAATATACCATTTCCTAGTAGCTTGGATATTCCTCTTATAATAGATAATTTGGCTGATGTTTGAGGTCCTTCATGTCCTACATGTCAGAGAGACTTCCTTTGTCATGATGCAGAATATTCATGCTTCCAGCCAGACCAAACTTTCTCCACAATTTTCATTAAGTGTGTGATTTATGAAATGGAAACTTAACTAAAGATACATAAATGAAATGTAGAGTGTGTAGCATGATTATGAACATCTCAGATGCATAATGGTTCAATATTAGCTTGTAGCAGTAAAAATAGATTTTATCCCACAATATTTTACTTAAGCAAATTTTAGAGGTTCAGTCTTGTATACATTACTTGAGTGCCAATGGTTTTCGATGTGTGTTGGTTCCTGGTTTATAAGTATAGGTCATAACCGGGTAAACACAAAAGACCATAAGATACATGGGGCTTTGGACATAAGCAGGTCTGTAATTTATCAGTCTCTGGTCATTTGGAGAATTTTGCTGATGACACAGTCTCTAGTTGTGTGATTCAATACAGTCAAATGCTAAAGGCTAGATTATAAGAAGAGATGAATGATTAAACACTCCTGTAAAAACAATAGGCTCAGATTCTCCCTAACCTGAAACTTACAAGTAATGATCAACAAATCAATAATATTGTGATTCCTGAGGCCATAACAATGCACTAGTCTATTCTTGACTAGAAGTATTGACCTTAGTTTTCTAGAGGCTAGCTAGCCACAACTCTTGTAAACTAAAGCAGGAGTCGGAATTTTTAAATTCTTAACTCATATCCAAATTAATGTTCACCTTTATGGTGAGGTCTGAATTTCACTTTTGTCAGCATAGTATCATTAACTTATATGTGTTTTGATATATATTACATTGGCTATATTACAGATAACACTGTACTTCCCTGAACAGTCCATCTAAATCATATTTTAAATTTGGAAAACCCAGATGTAGATGAGTAACAGTGTGAAGCTGTTTTTTTCTACCTCATATTTTTTCCTAAGGTTCACCTTGTTGGTCTTTCTCATTCTTGTATTGATTGCTGTGGTAGCAGAAAATATTTGTAGCCACAAAAATAGCAGAATTATCTGTATTGAACTTCTCTGCATTTTTCAGAGTCAAAACGGATCATGTAATTGCTTTCTAAGCTTCCTTCTCAGTTGTTTCCTGTCACACTTGATTTTGCAGTGGATTCAAAGAAGACCGCTGCAGTTTCCTGGAGTTGTCCTACAAAGTTGATTTGAGGCCATATTCTATCTCTTGTCAGAGTAAATCTTAGTAATGCTTGCTTCATGTTTGCATTTGCCAAATGTGGTGAAACTCCACAGAAGCTTTTTTGCCTTTATGAATAGATGTTTGCAAAAATGGTCTTGCATTTAAGATCTCTGAAAGTCAGGTTTTGTCTGTTAATTCCCTAAACAGTGTGTTCAGTCCTCTTTCAGCCTCTGCACTGCAAGAGGTCACAGATAAGATCTGAGAAAAATGCTTGATGAGCAAATACTTGATGAGAAAATCTCTTCAGACTTCTTACACTGCCATCAACATTTAATATTTCTTAATACCTCCCACTTCTCATTTACTTCATATGCTCAATGAAAATACTTATCATAAAAACTAATGCCACTGCAAGGATTTTGCATATGTACAGGAAACAGTATTCAGCTGTAAAGTAGTCAACTTAATTGTAATTTTGACAACACTAAGTGGTAACCAAAATCTCAAGAACAAAGGTCATTGCATCCATGATACCTCTATTTGTTCATGTATTATACTTCAAGGCTGGTTAAAAGAAATGCTTTGGTCCCAAGTAAATACATGTAATCAATAATAGACTAAGGTAGCCTCTAAGTCTATGAATATTAAATGTTATGTTTCTCTCTATACTTTTATAATAGTCAGGCTGCAAACATTTGAAAGTCTCTTGACATCCAGTCCATATCAATTCAGACTACTTGTCACATAGTGCTACAGTTATGAGAATCTTTACATGGTTAGAAGAATATCCACAATAGGATGGCTGGAACATTTTCAGGCCAGCTGATCAGCTTTTAAGTTCTTGTTTTGAAATGGGAATTGTTTTTTGTAGATGTTATAGGAACATTATTCTCACCTTTTAAATGATTTGAGAAAAAATGTAGTATTTTTTGTTCTGAATTCTGGCAATCTCAGTTTTTAGCTTGTCCTCTCTCACATAAAGAGGCACTGATTGAATTGACATTTTTATTTTGTCAGTATGACCAGAGAAAATTGTTCCTAGGAGTTATAAGAAATTATTTAATTTGATCTATTACCTATGATTTTGTTGTATTTGAGGTGTGTTGAGTGTGATAAAATGGACTAGTGTTCTCCAGATGTATTTAAAAGGCTATTCAAATATAAGAAAAAAACCAAGAAATTGTCATCAATAAATCTCATGCTTCCTAATGTCAAATCATTGTGTTAGAGTAATTGTAAACCCTCCCTTGACAATTTAGCAATTTGATGGAGAAGAATTTAATGATATCTAGATTCATAGATTTTTTTTTTCTTCTGCTGTCAAAAAATTCTATTAAAAATATTTCCATAAACTGTTATATGTATATCTCAATTCCAGGTAACAAGCTCCAAAGGATGAAACGGGGATTTTGGCATAGTTTCTTACAATGCTGCTATTTGTGTAATTAGCCAGTTTTGCAAAAAGTCAAGTTGTTCTCTTGAGTGAAGTAAAAACAGCTCTGTAAATTATCCAAACACAAATTTAAACTTTTCAAGAAAATGCAATGAACTAGGATTGTGTCTATTGTACTAACTACACTGCATTAGCTGATTTCATGACATAAAATCTGTGTGAAAGGAAATCTCTCAGGATGTCTTTGTGTCCTAGCTAATCAGTTTGGTGCCTTCTAGCACTTCATGATTATATGTAGCTTTATCATTGTCATCCTTGACATCTTCTAGCAAAATGAAAAGCCCTGTTTCTCATTGTACGGAACACATTCTTTACTCTTGAAGCCATTCTCTGAAGATTCACACTTATGTTTCCTCTTATATTTGATGAGAGTTGGAAGTATTGCACCTTAGTAGCTATGAAAAATATTTATTGTTGTTTGAAATTTTTTCTTATTCAGTGAGGCTGTTTCATTTATGGGTTTGTTTTGGGTTTTGTTTTTTTTTTTTAAGTGACTCCATATCAAGATGGTACATGATAATAGCAGAAATCTTCTTTGATTGGCAAACTATTTAAACTTCATACTTGCTTTCTGGTAGAAAAACGTTTTCTGTGGAAATAATTTTCCATGGAAAGGCTGGTTTAATATAAGAATTTGAAGCATGGGTGTAATGATGTGACGTTATTCACAAAAATTCAAGTATAAACCATACACATAAATAGGACACCTGACTCTAACTCTCATTTAGAATGCCATCTGTTTTTTCACAATCATATCATTCATCTAGAGATGTTTTTTCCTTCTGAGGAGGTCCCTTGCTAACCCTCTGCATGCACATACAGAACAAGAAATAAATATTTCTCTTTTGCTTCTTCTTTGTATAATTACTTTCCTTGCTGAATGTATCTGTAATAAAATGTAATGCTCCATTTCAGACATTTCATCATCTGAAGTCTTTTATCATGAAGCTGGAGAACTTAAATATTTCTCTTCTAAAAGAGTTTCTTTTGTTTTCTGTGCCCTTATTTATTCTGTCCTGATTAAGGATGATAGCCACTCACTTATTTTATCATAAAGAAGAGGTAATTTAACTTATATGCTTCAGCAAAATTTAATATATTAAATACAGTATAGATCTTGAAATGTCCAGGACAAATTATATCTCTTGCTAAAAAGTAATGTGAAATACTTTGTATTTTTAGTTATGTATTCATCAATTTCTATAGAATACTAACGCTCAGAATGACAAATTCTAGAGCAGGATTATTGAATGCATTAAAGTAAGTCTTAAATCTTTCTGAACCTTATCTGCTGAAGATGGCAGCACAGTCTCTGAAAGTATGGGAATTGATCCAGGATGCTTGGATATATATATAACTTAAGTTCCAGCATTCTTTTGAAAAAAGTGTGTTCTATTTTTGTTCAGTCTAAGGTCCTAACCCACAACAGCAGTCTTATATGGACTGGGGGTGCTTCTGAAAATATCATGTAACTATTTCCTCGGCTTAAAAGCCTCATATGGTTCTAAGAATTTTGGTATGCTTTTTATTTATTATCTCAACAGGATTTGCTTTATCTTTTGTATTTTTTAATGCTATTTTGAGATGAGCAGATAATCCTGGCAGAGCATCTCTGACAGGATATCAGCATGGCAGTAGTGAAATGCTACCTTATGCCTGTGAATTCCTGAATTGCAACAACCCTTTCAGAAAGTCCTTAAGTCTTGAAAGACTCAAGAAGTTGGTAATTCAACTTAGTTGCCTTAAGTGAAAGCTATTTAAGGACTTAGATCCATATAAATTTAGGTTTTTATAAAAGCATTGCATATTTTCCCAACATCTTCATCCCTCTGCCCATTCACTACTTACAATCTTCTTCATGGATAGTGTAGGCACAGTCCAGCACTTAATATTGTAAAGCCCATTTATTTGTTTGGTTGGGGTTTTTTCCTTTCTGTTCTTTGAGAACAGCACTTTATTATTTAAGTGAAATTTATGGATGTTGGGCCATAGAATATAAATTGAATGTATGAATGAAAAAATGTTCCTGTCCAGAGAACAGCTTAGTAAGGAGTGGAGTAAGGGAGCTTGGCAGGTAACTGCAGGGAGCAGAGACGTTTCAGAGGTAAAGGGGTAGGAGGAGCACTCCGGGTCTGAAAAGAACAGAGAAATGTTTCCTACTACTTGCTTACTGATTTAATCTTGGAAAAGCTTGAAATGGAGACTCTGCCTGGAGGGGCGTAGCAAGTAGGAAGATTACTTGGCATCCTGCAAAACTTAGATTCCAGCCCTGTGCAGGCAGGGTAGTCCCTGTAAGCCAAACCTCTTACGCTCCCCGGAGAATGACCAGGCTACCTTCTTTTGTGTGCATGCTCCTCAGAGAGGTATTTCTTCATCTTGGTTCCTGGAGCCTGGTCAGCCTTTTCAGATCACAAGGCCGTGTGATGGTTTTGAGCTCAGTAAACACAACTGGAAACTGACTGAGACTTCATGTAAAACAGCTTCTTGGTCACCTGTGGAAAACCACCTGGCTTCCTGAGTACTGGGTGTTTAGGTAATCTTCTTGCAGTACTCCTGCTGTTGATTTTTTTTGACAGTTACTTTTGCTGCAGCTCATGAACTTCAATCAGTAAGTACCTCATACCATAGTGACCTGCTACTAGCCTTTAGCCTTTTAAACAGTGAGAATTGAAGTTGACAAAAAGAAGTGATAACAGATGTCCCTTAAAACAAAGGCTTTTAGTATCCCTCTAAGTTCATAGTGAGCAGTAGGCTGAGATTCCAGGCTGATGTTAACAGCTTGAGTGTAACACTGAGAACTTCTGTCAGTTTTTTAGTACTGAAGTATTGTATCCCTTAAGCTTTTTACTGGTGGATGGCTTGATCTCTATCTGAAATCTACTGATGAAACATTCCTCTGGTTTGCCAAATATATCAGATTCTTTTTCAGCAAGGTGTAATGATTATCACTAGATGAATGTACATCAAAAACACTAGCATAGACCCAGGATGGCTTTGTTGGTTTCAGAGTGCTCAGTGAAGCCAAATCTTGGAAGACAAATATAATACGTTGTCTAGTAATTTGAAACATGCTGTATTTTAAAATTAAAAATCCTAATGTCTTGTTAAATATTAGGAGCAAGCTTCCCATTGAGATGAAACATTCTATTAAGATACAAAGTATGATGTGTTTTTCTTTATTGAACGTAGGTCTTTTGACTTGTCACAGTTCATATTGAGGCCTTTCATGTCTGAAATCAATATGATACATCTCGTATATATTTTTCTAGATCTATAGTGTACCTATGTTTTTATAGATATAGATACATATCCTCTACATATGTTTAGGTGTAGATATTTAAATATTTCACATAGATGAATGTGTGTATATGTATAAAATACACATGTATATTTAAATAGATACGTCTATATGTAATTATAGATATCTAAATAGAAAAACAAATATCCAATGTGTTAATTCATGTATATCTACTATATATATCTACTGATAATGTACTTTATATGTGGATACCTCTATATTTGCATAACTATATATCTATGTATTTTCTGTTTATATTTACCTACATATAGATAAAAATACTATTTAAATGTGAATAGTTATATAGATAGTTTTCAATGTACTTTTCTTCACCCCATAAAATTGATCTTTCAGTTAGCAATGTGTCACATAGAAACACATGCTGCCATACGAGCTAGATTTATCAGCAGACAGCCAAAGGCAATGGAAGAAGTCACTGCCCAAACCTGTGTTAGCTCTAATTGGGGCTTTCCACAGCAGGTCCACTTTCTGCATGTTCTCAATGTCTTAGTGCTACAAGCTAACGTGGAGCTACTGGGACACTAGATAGTACTGGTGTGAGTTATGTTGTTCAAAGTAAAGAGTAATGTTGAAGACTTTGGACAGTGAAAAAATGGGGCAAGAATTTAAAAAGGGTTAAGTACAGTGGCTAGGGAAAGTTTATTTTATTTAAACAAAACTCTTGCTTTTTCCTTCAAAGAAGTGATTGATTTAGCTTGGTTTATTCTAGTTACAAAAGCAGTCAAGACCAACCAAGAAAAATACAGCTTCTGATGCTGAGATGCCATATATAAGATTGTTCTGTCACTTATTCAAGAAGGCTTTGTGTAAATTTTCCAGCATGTAGCTCCCCCAAATTGTGTCACATCAAAGATGAAAAAAAAAATTTGCTAATTTCTTTCCTTGGTTAGGGTGATTTGCTTCTTATTCTTAGCCTTTCTGATGAGTTGGGTGTAGATGAATAGGCCTTTTTCTTATTTTCCAAGCCTGACAGAGCAGGCTCTTTCTTATCTCTTAAATTCTTATAGAAGAGCACTGGAAGAATAAAACAATGTGAAAATCAGTGAGTCACAATCTATAATTTAAACATAATTCACCATGACTCATTCATGAAATGCAGTTTCATGTGACAAAACAATAACCATAAGCATAATCATCACTGCCTACTCAATCTCTTTAAAGCTATGCAACTCCATGATTCAAATTATTTTGGAGGGCCTTAGCAAATATAAATCATCACAAAACCATCAGAAGCAAAAGAACTCAATGACTTAGAGCAGCTGCGTGGTCATACTTTTTTAAGGGTTCAGCTGGCACAAACAGCTTCAGTCATTACACAGATCCCTTTCCACTCCTTATGCGAAGGTGGTGAGAGTAAGTGATCTGGGATGGGCAGCCTAATACAGACTACTCTCTCAAGACCTGCCTCTGTGCTTCCAGAAGATAATGGACCTCCAGTAGCTGCAGCCTTACTGTTGAAGCCAGGGTTTTCCCTCTTATTCCAGAGGCAGATTTGCCCAGGAATAAGGTCTGTGGGTCTGCCTGCTAATAGATGTGGTGGCTGCACTGAGGTCTGCTGAATAAAGAGCAGTTGCACACCTCTTTTAACGAGTGTGTCCCTTGTTATAAGGCCTTGGTTTAGTGCTTCATGTTCTCTGTGTTTCTTGCATGACCTAGCTTAAAACACAAGAAGGAAACTTAAAAAGCTGGATAAATGGGAGTTCAATACAGAGAGTGTTGGATTATAATAACTATATCAATATTTCCACTAAATTAGAGGTGCTACAGCAATTTACTGCATTACAAGCTTTCAAGTAAAAAAGAATGTAGAAAAGAAATATGGAATATTAATCAAAATCCAGTTTTCCAGAAGAATCCAAGGTAAAGAAGGACTTCTGCAACAGCGAACTGGCTTCTTTTGTTACCGGAGATGGAAGATGTAACATTTTTCTCATTACCTACCATAAATTCAAACTGCTAGACACTGGACAGAGCCTTCTCAATAGTTGTTAGCAGTGGTGTTCTTGTAAAGGAAATTTGCATATTGTGTCTTGGATTAGCAATCTGATTTATTCAATCATTGACACCAATACATTGCAATATATTAAATGGCACATAATCCATCACGGTTCTCAACATCTGTCGCATGAAGAACTTCATCAATTATAGAAAGCAGCCTTCTAAGAAGGAGATTTTTCAATTGACATTGAATGATAAAATGAATCTAACTATAAAGATGATTTTTTTTTTTAACAGGCTTCGTGTGACCTTTCGAATTTCCTCAGAAGGCCTTTGGCAAGTTAACTTTGCATCTTAAACTTACTCTGTGCACCAAAACCAGAATATGTGGCTCTCTACTTCTTTGAAATAAAATGTGTTGCTAAATAATATAGTAAGCCATGGGATTGGTGCCATTGGTTGAGGGCTTTAGTGATATTGCATCTTTCATAATCTAATTCAAAGCAGAATTTCTTTCAAAATGGCTTATGAACTTTTAAAGTGCATTTAATCTCATATCTGACTAGCATAACTTAACTCATTAGACTGCATTATTATATATTATTTATTGTTGCTTATAACGTTATTTATTTGGCTAATTTTATAATCAGAATATTGACAGGGGACAAATATGTTAAATGAAGTGGAATCAAAAATTTACTATTTAGACCTTAAAATTTATTCCAGACATTAAACATAATATGCCATCAGAATATAAAAAGCCTAATTTTCAATCATTGACTAAAAGGGATCCTAGAAAATTGTGTAACACTCCCATACCCAACACCAGCACTAATTTATAATTCTCTCTCAAAACATGTAACATATCTGTGGTATTTAAGGTATTATGGATATTCCACAACATCCACAGGCAGTCTGTGCCTGGAGTCTGTCTTGAAAGAAGCATTTCTAATATCTAGCCTCAATATTTTAAACTAAAATTCATTATTACTTTTTTGTCCCGTGGTCATGAACTGATTGCTTCCTGTCTTTAGACACATAAAAACATTCTAAAAGAGGCTTATGTAATCTTTGAATAGCCCAGGATAACTCATCTAAGGGAACAATCTTTGATGCATGGTCTGCATCAGTCCCTGATCCCTCTTCCTACTTTTCTCCTGTTCTGTAAAGTTGATCTACACTTTTGAAAATTACAAAGGAGGTCTGACAGTTGCTGAGTACAGCACATAGGTAAAGTTGTGTATATTTCAGATAGTGATTGTGGTCTTCTCATTTTGGCAATTTTATTTTTACATAGAAATTAAAAGAAAAAATGCTTTGTGCTTTTTTTTCCTTTTTTTTTTTTTTTTTTTGTTTAATATACTTCTTCCAATGCATTTCTCCAGGTAAAAAAGATAACATAAGTGTGCAAGGCATATTGCATTATATATTATTATCTGTCATTATAAAACTAATATATACCATATAAAATTTTATATATAGTATATTTTATATATTTTGATGTATCATATTAATACATGTGACTGATGTAAAAAACAATTTCCAAACCTTTAATTTCAAACAAAAAATGTAAAAAAAACCCTTTTTTGTGGTGGTTTATTTTTTTACTTTTTTAAGAAAATTAATTTTATGATAGAGTCTTGGTTATGCCATCTTTATTGATTTTTTTAATATTATAGTTCTGACAGGTTTTATGGAGACCGTGTCACAAGAAATGCAAGCGTAGGTTAGGTATTGTCTCTGCAACTTAAGTCATCTTGTAACTACAGGACATCTTGATCATGAGCTATATAAATTGTTCTTTCCTTAAATCCTTCTTCATTTCCTTTAGTTTATTTGTGTTACTTCCAGCTCAGCAGTTTTGCAGTGTCAGATATGTGGTATCAAATCACTCTCCAGAGGAAACTCAAAGATTAGTCCTGGAAAAGATGACATTCCTGAAGGAAAGAGAAAATAAGCACAAGGTTTTAGGGGGTGTACTAGGTTAATTGGTGTCTCTGAAAATTAGGCTGTAAGTGGATATTGTTTCAGTTAGAAAATAGATTGGGTTTATGAGGCAGTTCTTTTTATATGATTGAATTAACTCTAAGCTTCTTTATGAGCTATTTATATTGATGTACAAATCTTCTACTAGCAAAAGGAAAATACTTTCTGAGGATGTAATTAATTTGTTTTAATCTATTCTGTAGTTTAAATTGAAAGAGAGCATAAGCATCCTACTTGAATAGCTTGCTAAGACACCATCTGATTTGATTAATAGTCCTCTGAATCAAATGTCAGCTTTCTTCCTAAATAAAATAAATTTAAATTTCTATCTTAATATAGAAATACAAAATATATATATAGTGTGCTTCAATATGACCCCTTAGGTGCAGATTGCAGTAACACGAATGAAAGCTCCCAGCTGTTCTAAGTTCAACCATAAGGCAGTGCCTTAGCAGTGCAATCAGTTTGTCCTAGATTCCTTCCAGCACGGTTCAGGATGCTCTCTGACAAGCATACGTAATCCTCTGAGAAGATCTATGTTGTGAAGTCCTCTTTTAGATGAAATTTTAAATAGATTAGGCTTTTTTTTTTTTTTTTGGCTTTAACTTCCAGGACTTTGCATGCATAAAACCAGAAAATGTGTCAGAAAATATTAATATTCTGTTACTTCCACAAAGTTTGTCTGGCCTTGTTTTCATTTTATGCACCTGTAATATATACAGCTATGTTTGTTAGAGTTGTGTATGTTAGAGCTGTCATGCAGCTTTTCCTGAGGGAAAAATAAGATCCTGAAGAAGTCACAAACAACTAAAAGAGTCAGGGTATGCTACTCTGTATGAAGCTTTCGAATTTGTATATTATTCCTGTATATTACAACAATTTTATGGGGGTGTCTTCTCTATTTAAAAGAGGTTGACATGTCTTATGGTTATTGGAATTTTTAGGTTTTTCTTCTCCAGCAATTAATGCTACTGTGTCGCAGTTGGACACGAAAGGAAGAGCCTGACTCCAGGTTGAAGAAAATTCAGAAGGCTATTTTATTTTTCACACAGCAGCTTTTTATAACATGCTGTGCTAAAGAACCATATAATTAGTTAGAGAAGACAACACTTCTCTTCATCGGTTAAATAATAGAAACAACATCTGTGAGAGAATTATTATGAGAAACCTAGAAGTGTTCATGAAAGATAGAAGACTTATTTACTTTTCACTGTCCTTGAAAGGAGTCCTTCTCTTACAGAAGAATCAGCCACTAATCAGGCTGAAAATTTCACAAACTCAGAAAATCAGACCCACACTACTGTTACCTGATGTGAGTCATCATATAATCATTGATTAATTACCTTTGTTATTCCTTAAATACCTCACCCTGTAGTGCTGTCTGGCCAGCAAAACTTCAGTTCATAGAACACACTGTATACAGAAATCACTTTCATTTAATTTGTAAGTCTAATTACTTGAAAAGTCCAATTTGAAATTTCAAAGGTTGTTTTCTATTTTCTATTTTCCCCACCCTAGTCACCATCAGAATCATCACTGGAGTCACTGTCTTCATAGCACATTTCAGATTTGGAATAGCTGGTAATGAAGTGAGGCCACCCCAGCAGAGGGGACAGTCCCTTCCCTTGCCCACCTGGCCCTGCTTGGCCCTCCTGGCTGCCAGGGCACTGCTGGCTCATGTTCAGCTTGCCATGGGCCAGGAGCCCTTTCCATGGCACTGCTCTCCAGCCTCTCATTCCCCAGTCTGGCTGTGCTTCCAGGGCTGCCCCATCGCAGGTGCAGGACTCAGCACTGTCCCATGTTAAACTTCATATGATTTTGCTGATTGCACAGCTCTCTACTTTGTCGAGGTCTCTCTGCAGGGCCTCCCTGCCCTCGAGTGAGTCAACAGCTCCTTCCAGATTTATATTGTCCCTGAACCTGCTTATTATCCCTTCCAGGCCTGCATCCAAGTAATTTATAAAGAAGTTGAAGGCCACAGGGATGAAGACCTGTGGAACCCCACCAGTGACAGGTCACCAGTCTGATATCACCCCAGTCACCGTAACTCTCTGTGCCTTGCACATGGGCCAGCTGCTCACACACCACAGGATGTGTTTATCCAGCTATGTGCTGGACATTTAGTCCACAAGGATGCATTGAGAGACAGTATCAAAAGCTCTACTGAAACCCCAAATATTGCATCAGCTGGATCCCCTTGATCAGCTGGGTGGATTACCTTGTCTTAAAAGGAAATCAAGTTTGATAAGCAGGATTTTCTTTTTATGAAGCTGTGCTGATTGTGACCAAGGACTGCATTGTCTTTCAGATATTTTTCAATCCCCCTCACAATAATATTCTCCACATTTACCAGGCCCTGTAGTGAGACTGAAACGCCTGTATTTCCGTGGCCCTCTTTCTTGCTCTTCTTGAAAATCAAGACAACATTCACGAGTCTTCAGTCAGCTGGGACCACTCAGGATTCCCAAGACCACTCAAAAACCATTGAAAGAGGTTGGTTTTGCAATGACATCAACCAGTTGAGGATTCTTGGATGAATACCATGAAGCCCCATAGATTAGTAGGGATCTGGCTACAGCAGCTGATACTGCACGGTACCAGGGTTGATGAGAGATGATGGTTTTTGCACAGTCATGGTCCTCCAGCTCAGGGCATTGTGACCCCCTTGTTCCATCATCCGTGCTGAAGACAAAGGCAAAGAATGTGTTAAACAGCTCTGCCTTGTTTGTGAGGTGACCATCCTTAACCTCTAATCAGCTGATGTTATTTTTACATTACCTATTGCTGTTATTATATTTTTTAATTTTTTTTTTTTATTCTCCCCCACATTTCTGGCCAGCTTCAACTCCAGTTCAGCTTTGGCTACAGAAATTTTCTCCATACAGTGAAAAGCAGCATCTCGGTGCTCTTCTCATGTCACACAGCTTTGCTTCCACTGGATATAGATGCTCTTTTTTGCCTTTCTTCCAAGAGAAGATTTCTGTTCTGGCCTTCTGCCTCCCCTGCTTGATTTCCAACCTTTGGGAATTGCTCCTTAGCAGGTAATTTTTAAAAACTGACCAACACTGATGTACCCCAGCACCCTGCAAAACCATTTCCCCAGGAACTTACTAAATTCCTGAACAGCCTGAATTGAGAAGTCAGTTCTCCTCATGTCCAGAGTTGAGGTTTTGCTGGCACATTTTGCCCTGTCAACAGAGATTTTAAACTTGATCACTTTGTGGTTACTGAGGCCAAGACAGACAACAGTCTCCACTCATGAGATTCACTCAGTTGACAAGCAGTGGATAAGAGGACATCTTTTTGAGCTTTTCTCTCCCTCGTGCTTTCCAGCAACAGCTCTTTGTGATAAAACACTGTACTTCAGGGTAAAAAGACTGAAAACTTCAAAGCCTATTTTTTTACATTTAATTGCCTATACAGTGTGCAGCATTCAGAGTAGGAACCAGTAGGTTTGTAGTGCACTTCCATGCTCTCTGTCTGTGCTTTCCTGCACTGGTGAATGATACTCAGTCTTGTTTTCTCTTGTAATTTTAGCTGCTAAAAATTTAAGCTATATGTCTTCTCTCCTATTGAAGAGACCTGTCATGGAAATACAATAAATTGGAAGTCAGTGTAATGAATGGATTGCTCTTTTAAAATATATATATATATACGGTAAATGAGTTACTGCAAAAATTAGGAATTTTGTATTGACTTTCCTTTCAGATCTTCGTAGTCATTGCAAAGAAGCTTCTAAGTAAGCTACTATTTATGGGCTAAAAATGCTTTGATCTTTTCCAGAATCTGTAGTCACCCTCCTTTCCCCTGACTGAGTAATTCAATCCATATTTGTGGTATTACAGCCTAAGCCACTGTAATTTACCTCATTGCTAAACTTGTTTTATTTGCCCTCTATGAGACTCCAATGAAATTATGAAGTTTTTGCATAATATCTTTTTGACTCGAGAGAGATATTTTTAATACTGGATGTGGTCCACATTCTTTTCGATCAAGTAAAGCACCAAATATTTGTGAATATCCTAAGTAGGAGGAAAACAACCAACAAAAAACACATCCCAGAATCACAGAATCACAGAATGAACCAGGTTGGAAAAGAACCTTTGAGATCATTAAGTCCAACCTATGACCTAACACCTAGACATCAACTATACCATGGCACTGAGTGTCACGTCCAATCCTTTATTAAACACTTCTAGTGAGGGTGACTCCACCACCTCCCTGGGCAGAAGATTCAAGTGCCCAATGACTCTTTCAGTGAAGAAGTTTTTCCTGATGTCTAACCTAAACTTCCCCTGATGCAGCTTAAATCTGTTCATTCTGTCAGTTGCTGCCTGGAGAATGAGACCAACCCCTACCTGACCACAACCACCTTTCAGGCAGTTGTAGAGAGTGATAAGGTCACCTCTGAACCTCCTTTTCTCCAGGCTAAACACCCCCAGCTCCCTCAGTCATTCCTCACAGGGTTTGTGTTCCAAGCCCCTCTCCAGCCTCGTTGCTCCTCTGGACACGCTCAAGCGTCTCAATGAGGGGCCAGAGCTGGACACAGCACTCAAGGTGTGGCCTCACCAGTGCCAAATACATAAACTGTCCTAGGTCTTAAGAAGAAGAAGACATTCCAGAAGACATTTGTAATGGCAAAATAAGCTATGGATTTTTAGCTATTCAAGAAGATATGTTGCCCAAAAAATTTATTCGGATACATCTGCAGAATGACACCTGAAATGAAGTCTGATGGTTCTGCCCACTATTTGCTGCTTGTTAGCAACTGATAAACATGACACATCATAAAATATTCAAAACTTAAAAGGAAGCTGAAGACATCAATTCAGAGCTTTTGGGATAACATAATTGTGTATTAGTAGTAAATGTAGCAGAAGTAAAGATTTTAGATTAAGTCACCTTTCATTGCAACTCATCCATATAATTATCCTCAAAAGTACAGTAGATGAAGAACAAAGACAAAATAGATGTTCATCAAGGGCTCCATATCAACAAAAGTTAGAGTCACCTTAAAAATTCAGGAGGCTTCTGATGTCTTTTGTACATTAAGACTTGTGACCATTTTGGACAGCTACGTATTTTTGTTCTAATTCCCCTATTTTCCAGTATGATAATGGAATGTGTCTATAGTTTCTTTTGTTCTAGAGCAAGATAAGTGTGATTATCTCTCTTGTCTGTTTGAATTTACTTAAAGTGTTGGGGTTTGTTGCTTTTTTGTGGCTTTTGTTGTTTTTTTTTCAAAATAAACTGATCCAGTTTTCTGTACCACTTCATGACAATCTGAGCAAACCATCACCCTTATTTTGTGGGCAGGCATACCCACAGCATAACAAAATCAGTAATTACTTCTGAGAAGTTAATGTGTGTGTGACAAGTTACTCACAGCAGAAATGTAACACCAGTCCCTTAATCTTGTGCTGTAAAGACCAAACTCTTAAAGAGAAGTAATGACATGTGGTTGCTCTTGTAGCTGTCACCGCTAACAAAGCTCCCTTCACCAGCCTTGTGCAGCCTGCTCTCTCTCTCATTGTTCCTGTTTGTGACTCTGTCCCTATGTTTCTAAAGTGACAGGCTCCATTTATGAATGGATAACTATTACACTAAACAAGCAGTTGATTATCTTTTTTACTTGATACTTTTTCTGTATACAGGAGAGTGCAGCTGGTTCATCTCTGACAACCTGTGCTGCTCAGAACTAGATGATGATGGTGATTAGATGATGACTTGTGATTATTGGAGAGAGAAGGCTATGAAAACTGGATAAGCATAACAAAGTTAGGTGCCTGGGAGGCAGAATGACAGGAGAGACTGTCTTTTGTCAGTGCAAGCAAATGCACAATAAAAAGGATAATTGTAACTGCAAATGTACCTTGAGGAGATGTTTGAAATTAACTGTACCTTTCAGGAGAAAGGATCTGTGCATAAGTCCATGAAATTACTTGCCTAAAACATAGTTGTGCACTAGGAAGGCAAACAAGAAAATCAGGATGAAAGTAGAGATAATAAGGATTCCTGTAATTGCCTTAACCCTTATGTAATGAGGATTAGAATGAAATAATAAATAAGTAAATTACCTATAAAACTTTATTATTATCCTATATATAAGACACCGATTATCCTATTTAGAAAGAGAATATATATGTAGCATAGGAACATGGCTTTTATTTAGGCTTAAATTTACATATATAATTTATATGAATTAAGTAGAACCTTTTATAGCTGAACAATCATTATTTTAAAATAGCTATTTTGTACTGATGAAATAGAACTTATTTGCAAGGAGAAATGTGGTTCCTGGGGAAATATAATAAGCTGAAGTGAGGGAAAAATATTGGGGAATTATAGCAGAGGAAATTGTTCCACTGTTAACCCATTTCTATAGTGTTACTGGAGAAGCTGAATGGATGAGAGTGTATGTAGCAGATCACCTTGAGTGCTGTCACGTGGTATGTACAGGACAACCAGGAGATCAAATGCAAGGTTCATGAAGGGCAGGTCCTGGGTGACCAGCTTAGCATGTGAGGTAGAGGCTGTGGGTGTTGTCTGCCTGGACGTCAGAATAGCCTTTGACACTGTCATTCACCCACACAAATCTGGCTGCTTATGGCTTGGACAGGTGTGCTCTTTACTGCCTGGATTGCTGAGCACAGGGAGTGGTAGGTAATGGAGTTACAACCAGCTGGTGGCCAGTCATGAGTGGGGCTCCCACTCATGGCTCAGTATTGGAGCCAGTCATGTTTAATGTCTTAATCAATCATCTGGATCAAGTGCTCCCTCAGTCAGTTTGCGGATGACACTAAATTGGGTGTGAGTGTTGATCTTCTGGAGGGCAGGAAGGCTCTGCAGAGGGATCTGCACAGGCTGGATCATGGCCTGAGGCCCATGGTGTGAGGTTCAACAAGGCCCAGTGCCAGGTCCTGCCCTTGGGTCACAACAGCCCCAGGCAGCTCCACAGGCTGGGACAGAGGGGCTGGAAAGGAGCTGGGGGAGCTGTGACAGCAGCTGGACATGAGCCAGGCTGTGCCCAGGTGGCCAAGAAGGCCAATGGCATCCTGGCCTGGAGCAGCAA
>VZUI01067055.1:0-10455 GCA_013401135.1 Cettia cetti | reverse complement strand
TCCCAAATCTTTGCCTGAAAGCCCTTAATTGCAAAATTATAGTAATTTGGAGGGAAGGGGGGTTACGTTCTCCATTCCAGGGAAAACTCCAGTTTTTCCCTGACAGATACCTGTCTCTAAACCAAGACAGTAATTTTCTCTTTCCCATGATATTTAGATTACTTAAATGCTGAAATTTATCACCAAGTTACATTATTTCATGTTTTTTTTCCTAAGAATCACGTAGGTAAAGGTTCACAATATAAATCTTTATTTTCTAAATTAATTTTTTATTTGTTACGGTGTACAGGTAACCAGAAGAGAGCAAAGAAATACAAATTGCTATTATCTGTAATTTTGTGATGCTTCTCTGAAAACAATCTTATTGTACTAAGTGTATCAATTCAGTTTTGCATGTAGATAATGCAAAGTCAAACTATGTTTACAGTTATATCCATGGAGTTCAGTAGTATCACAAATGTCTCAAAGGAGATGGCTCGTGCACTAATTTTAGTCTGGTATTTTTCTGAAACTAAAAATAACTTATTTTTTATAGCTTGCTAAAGATACATGTGACAAGCAACCTTTATGCTTCAGGATGATGTTGCTTTTTATCTTTATGAAGGGCTGTTTTTTGTTTGGTTGGTTTTTTTTGGTTGATAAAACTGTGACTTTATTTTTTTTTTAACAGAGGGTGAAATACATGGGTTTCTTGAACACTTCTGTTTGCCGAAAAGCAGGGAAGTAACCTGACATGAAAAATATTTTTAACTGCCATCACAAAGTTGTTAGATACACTTATAAGTAAAGTGAACTGAAAGCAAACAGAAAAGCACATTCTATACAATACCAATCCCCTAAAGACAGATACAGGGGACAAAGAATAGAAATGACTCATGGTAAGGCACACAGACATATGTATTGAGAAGTATATTTTTGCCCATCAACAAAAGAAATCTGTTATACATGTTCATGTGTGGCATGAATAAAATCAGACTTTACCATGATTTTTTTAATGGCCATATCCTGCTTTAGATACTGAAGTATTAATCCTTGCACATAATTCAGCTATGAAAACAACTTTGCAGTATGTTATGTTATTTAAGTGGGTTTTTTTGTCCTTTATGTTGTGTCCACCTGCTATAAATATGTAGCTAAAATTCCATGTGCACTAGGGCCACACCATCCGTTGTTCTAGTGGCATTGTCTTTGAAGATGCAAGGTGAACTGGATCAAGGAGATCCTTTGAGTCAGAAATACCCCACCAGTTTGTGCCAGCTCAATGGGAAAGAGAGTGACATTGAGAGGAGCTGGAATATCAGAAATTGCCACAGAGAAAGACCTCCATGTGACTTACATTCAAGAGATTAAGAATTGATTTGGACTGCTTGACAAACCTGGAGAGACTTCGTTGTGACACCTAAATTAGGCATGCACAGCAGGTGATCTTAGCACAGCGCTCTGCACTGTGAGGGGTGACGAGATGCATTGACCAAGTCCTCCCGGCCACAGAAGCTCAGCATGAGCTTCCTCCTCAATGTGAACTGGAAAAGAGCCTCACGGGGTACCAGGTATACTGTCTGCAGCATCTCACATTAAAAAGTACTAAAATAGATAGAAAGACTAAGTTTCTAACTGCCTGAAACACAAATATTTTCTCCCAAAATTTGTTCATGTATCACCAGGAAAAAAATTAATAGTTAAAAATTAATTACTATTTTACTGAGATTTTCAAGAACAAAAGCTGGATTTTTCTGGATTCATTAGCTTTTTTTGTGTAATATAGTTAGAAACAACTTTTGTTTTAATTCCTATTATAATCAGTTGTGACTCAGAGCACATAGAAAAAGCACACCATTTTCTAAATAAGAATAATACTTACACAATTCTTTCAGAGAAGAACAGAATATAAAAGAAAATAAATAGAGATAGCTTCAACTACATATTTTAATTCATTATCCTGAGATGATGATATGGAAATAATAAGGTTTATCTGAAATCTTCAATAGGTTAATTTAAACCCTGTTATAATCTGAACAATAATATTATTTTAGCATGTAAATATACAGGTACAAAGTAGTAAGGAAGTTATATGCATATCCATCTATAGAAAGAGAGTAATAAAAAGATAACCTTTTACATAGCTATAATTATGCATCATCTTTTATTAGTCATGTAAGTACCAATGATTTTTTGCTCTCCAAGGAAACAGGTGCTTCTTTTTCACCAGCTACACACAGGAAAAGTTGTCACCTTGAAATGTTTATTTAAAGTGCTAGGACATTAGTTATGAGAATGAGTACTCCACTCAGTACCTTTTCCCCAGGAAATACAAGTACATTTAAAAACACAGGTACATCTACAGAAAATAGAAATGTAAAGTCACGTATTATAGAATCATTTAGCCTGGAAAAGAACCTTAAGATCCTTGAGTCCAACTGTTAACCCAGAACTGCCAAGTCTGCCACTAAACCATGTCCCCAAGTGCCACATCTACATGTCTTTTAAATATCTCCAGGGACAGTGATTCCACCACCTCACTGGGCAGTCCATTCCAATGTTTAACAACTCTTTCTATGAAGAAATTACTCCTGATGTACAATCTAAACCTTTCTTGGCACAGCTTGAGGCTTTGTCCTCTTATTCTGTCACTGGTTGCCAAGGAGAAGAGGACAACCCCCACCTTTGTACAACCTCTTCTCTGATATTTGTACTGTGATAAGGTCTCCTCTGAGCCTCCTTTCCTCTAGGCTAAACAATCCCGGCTCCTTCAGACACTCCAGACCCATCACCACCTCTCTTGCACTTCCTGGGACACACTGTGGCACCTCAATCTTCCTTGATTCACCTCAGGCTTCCTGAAAAATCAGGAATGGGCAATCATCTGAGGGCTCGACCAGGGCAGTAGCAGGCTTCCCCAACCAATGTGTGTACTACATATAGGGCCTCTCTTGAGCTCAGGGTGGAAGAGGAATATCCTGATTTTATCAATTAAAAATAATATGGATTTCTGAAATGTCATAATTTTTAGAATTATTCCTTTCCTGGAATTTTATTGTAAGAAACCAGACTGTCTTCTAAGAAATAACTCCTTACAAAGCTCTCTTATTTTGTGGTTGCTATTTGAAAAAAAAAATGTGCCAACTCCAAGTACACAACTCTAATATTGCAATTTTAGTATGATCAGCCTTTGAGTGAGTGTCTGCCTGAGAAATAGTGCACTTTGAGTAAAGCATTCCTATTTTAGACCATAAAAGTTATAACACATGAAAAGATTATTTAAAAGAAGGCAAAATAAAGCCAAAATCTTATTTGCCAAATGTTCTGGGAAATCCAGAGAAGATTTAGACTGTTAAAAATGCCCCAGTCTAAACCAATGAAAGCAAACAGAGGAAACAAGACCTACATGTCATTTCTGAGGTCATCTGAGGAGCTCAGAGGCAGCTCTGTGCAGTCTGTGTGACCTCACATTGGGAAAAGCTTCTGCATGCCCAGGCAATTGACCCAGATTGACTCACATACCTACTGTGTACAGTCCATCATTTTATGTGGATGCAGGTGGTTCTATACTCCATTAGCACAATCTCCAGCTTAACCTTGTTTTTCTATTTCTCATCTTTGCTTCTCTAAAACATTCTTCATATTTCTGTTCAATGCTATTCCTCTTTCCACTGTTCGCTCTAGCATAGCACAGCAACACTGGGTTTTTTGGTCTCTTTTTTTTTTTTTTTTTCTTGGCCCCTGCCTTCCAAATGTGAAGCTCTACAACATTTCTGCAGGTTTCCACAGTTACATGCTATTGTACCTCCTTTGCAAGGTGCCCTTGGGACAGATCATCAAGAGCCTTGCCTCCCTTCTCCTTGCTCTGACCTGTTTTAATGATTATATAATAGTTCTTTAAGAAGCTAGAATATTTCTTTGTAGCAGGCTATATTTAATGAAAAAGTCTTGATGCAGCTTGGCAGATGTATGAATTTGAGCAATGATGTGGAGTGTGTGGTGAAGCCTCGAGATAGATGGAACAGGAGGGTGAATGAGGTCTCACGGCTGAGTAGTGAGTGAGAAATCTCCAGACCTGCCACTATTACTCATACTGCTACTAGTTTGTTGGTATGTGTCTGGGAAGGAGAAACCAAATTTTTCCATTCCAAAAGGAATTTTAGAAATTAATCTGTGTAGGTACAATGTTGAAGATAATGGGAACAGGCCAAGAAAACCAAAAGAAGGGAGTATTACAGACTAGTAATTCACATATACTTGAGGAGGTCTTAGGACTAATTATTGTCAGTACTTGAAAATGAGGCTTGTGTTTCCCAGATTCTATAGAATAAACTGTTCTTCCTGGACTACCTGTCTTTGTAAGGTCTTGAACAACACACAAAAGTTAGGAATGGAAACAAAGTGCTTCAGGTTATAAATAAAATTCTGAGTAATGAGTAATTTTGGATTTTTTTTCTGCATTTCTGTGTCTCCCTTTCAAAGGTTTATTCCATTTTCATTGAAGTGACTGATACTGGCCATTGTTAAAAAAACAATGTTGAACTGGATTGATTACTAGACATTACAAAGGAAAAGAATGAATTCACATTTTCCTTCCCTGAATTCCAGTGTCATAATTTCAAGTAAACAAGACAAGTGAATTTAAAAGATTGATTTACAAAATCTGCAAAGAAAAAAATGGTCGAGGAAAATGTACACACTGGCCCACATGCCTAATAATGATGCTTAGCTGGTAATGGAATTGTTCAACGGAATATTCACCTTCCTTTCTAACTTTTATATCTATTTACCTGTTTGTTATACTGTAAGTTATACTGTGTGCGTTAATCACTAAAATATACATTTGGGAATAAAATTATTTATGTGGGTTTTTTTTAATATTAGTCTCATATAATAGTAACATCTTTTGTCTAGAAAGAGTTCTAGTTACCATATGGATACATACATAATTGTACAGGCTCTTATTTTTCCTCTTGCAAAATACTCTACAGGAGAAATATCTACAAAATATTCTTAAATACTTCCTGGTTGAAATGACACAGGAATTAGTCATGGCAGAAGAATCAAATTTTATAAAAGTAATACATAATATACCATTAGTACTGTGGGACACTTTTGCTTGCCCCATTTTATGAAGCATAAGAACTTGATCTGGGATGGTTGTGATTCAGGTTTGCATTCACGTGTCACCACTCCAACCAGGTATCTAAGCTACCAAAAATATTGATGGAGGTTTGGTGTATGATTCATGGGCCCACATGTGAATGTCCAGATGTGAGTTAAGGATGTCCCACTTAGTTGCCATCTGCCCCTCTCCATGGCTCCCATTTAAGGAAGCCTCTGGAACATCCCATAAATCCTGCATCATATATGCTGGTCCCCTAGGGATGTCTTGGATACTCCAAGAAATCTTAGGTGGCACCAGGTTTTTTTTCAGGCAACTGAGTTGCTTATTTTGGTGTCTGTCTATATATGAGCTGAAAAATGCACTGGGCTTCACTGACAGTGTTGACAAAGGGCTGTGGTCACTTGTCCAGAGAAAGACCTGAGGCCATTCAGAACAGTAGTGGACACCAGGTGGGTTTTTGTTTTTTTTAACATCACAACTGGCACTCATTGGGTTTTTTTGCAATTGAATCCAATGACTACAGTCACAGCTTAAAGAGCACATCTGTATGATGACATATATGTTAAGATACCTTAATCCAATGCTGAATCTTAACCTTCCTAGGTAAAATGCACCTATCATATACAGATATATGTAGATAAAAGAATTGGCTTGATAGGAATCTCAGAATGCTCAAGAAAGGGAAATGCCAAATCCTTCTTCTGGGGCAGGACAACCCCATACATCTGTACAGGTTGGTGCCTTCTGTGTGAAAAGCAGCTTTGCAGGGAAGGACCTTGTGGTCCTAATGGACACCAAGCTGAAAAAGAGCCCACACTGTGCCCTTGCAATAAGGACAACCAACTACCTTAAGGGCTGAACCAGGAAAGATGTCATCAGGTCATGGAAGGTGATCCTTCCCCTCTGTTCTGCACTAGTGAGACATGTCCACAGTGCTATGTTCAGGTCTGGGCTCTCAAGGACAATGACAAGAGACACATGGACATAGTGAATGGGTTCCTGCAAAAGGACATGAAGATTTTTGAGGTATGGGAACAAGTCTTATAGAAGGAGTGTCTGAGGCAGCTGGGTCTGTTTGCCCTGGAAAAGATGCAGCGCTGTATCTTTTGAAAATGTATAAATACCTGATAAAGCGAGCAAAGAAGATGGAGCCAAGCACTTGTCTGCGGTGGCATAACAGGACTCAGTGGGCACAACGGGCAAGAGGCATAAATTGAAGTACTACAGCTAAAAAATATCTGCTAGTATTGCTCAAGCACTTGAACAGTTAGCCCAGGGAGTCAGTGGAAACTCCATCCTTGGAGACATTCCAATACAAACCATACTTGGCCTTAGGAAACTTGCATGAAGTGAGTCTGCTATGAGCACAGGGTTGGTCCAGATGATCTTCAGGGACCTGGTCAAACTTGGTAATACTCTCTTTTTTTTAAAAAAAAATTGCTTTTAAGAGGAAGATTATCATGGACAACTTATTTTCAACATAAGGTATTAAAAATGAAAACATTACTTTTTATACAGGTGTTTAAAAAAACCACAAAATATTACATAAAACTCTTTGTTAATATTCAAGTCTACAGTCAGTGGCTGATCTTATACAAGATACCATAAATATTGCTATATTCACCAGATCCCTTATTCCAGGCTTGTGAGTGGGGATAAATAGAAGACAATGAGATACATATATCAAGTCAGAAATAAGCAGTTACCAAAGACTGAGAAACGGTATTACCAAACTAATCAGCATAAATGTCATATAATCGGCCATTGCTGTACATCCTGCTCCAGTTGCGTCCAAAGTGCTGCCATCGTTGGCTTGATGGATTTGCTTTACGTCACTGAGGTTTGTCTTGTCTGGCATCCCTGCTGAGACAAATAAGAAAATACAGTATGATGCATGCCTTGTCACTACTGGCAACATATTATAGCTGGAAAAAATTTAAATATCCTCAGTACACAGACTGTCACAGTTTGGTTTCTAATTCTCATGTTACTGCTAAATTCAAATGCTTTATAATTGCATCTAGAAATATGCACTATACTATAAGGCTATTCATCGTTGAAAGCACTTCTGAGGTCTGCCAGCTCTGAACAAAGTTGTTCTTGTAGAAATATATCTCAACAAACATTTGCAGACTGAAGTGAACAGTTTTGCAAGTCCCAGTAGTACCTAAAAGCCCACTGCTCACATATTTCTTGGATTTAAAGAAAAAAGGAAATAATTTAACGTGAAATTTCTTGTGTCTGGGTCCCAATATTATTGAAAATAATGTATAACTCATGGAAGTTATGCAGAAAAAAAAATTGTTGCTATATAAAACCTCCATTTTGGCACAAATTAAACAGACTTTACAACATTGTAAGAAAAATACTAAAACTAACTTTAAACAGGAACCTTTTTGCTGAGTTCCCAGCTGAATATTTGTACTTTTTTTTTTTTTTTTTTTTTTTTTAACTAGGGTAAATATTTTTCCACCTCAAGACAGTGTTCTTACGGAACAAGGGTGTAATCACCCGTTATATTTCCTCTGCCTGGTTAAACATTGAAAACAGAAGGTCTTGGAGACACACTGAAATTTGGTAGCAATGTCAGCTCCTTGTATCTGCTATGCATGCTAGTAGACTAACTGTCTTATCCCATATAATAACTTGTGGCATGCCACTATCAATCAAAATTAACAAGTCTAAATTCAGTGTTATTACATACAACAAATATTGACATTGTAATTACACTGAGACTGAAAAAAGCTTCATATAAAACAAAGTCAATATTTATGTAATTAGGTCAATACATATATAATTCAGGAGGTAAACTCTACTGCTGGAACAGCAGCATTAGAAAGAAGCTCAGCTCTACTGAGCTGATATATTGATTTTACAGTCTGAGTTTCTGCATCAGTATTCATTGTTTAGGTGCTTCTTTCCTTTCTGTATCATTAGGAAAGATGAATAAACTAGTGAACATTTTATTTATTATTCAAAGTGACTACAACAAAGTATAAATATTTTAGGCATGGTATTATCTTCTTTGTTAAGCTGGTTTAACAGAAGCTGCAGAGGACAGTCATTCTTAAAAAGAAAAATTTTTTTGGTGCTTGAATTAGAAGTACTCTTTTCTCTAAAAGCATCTTGAAAGCTGCTTTTTTGTGAACTTCTGCCCTATGTACTCAAATATCCTTCCTGCAGCCTTGAAAAAAAAAAAAAAGCATTAAGGGAAGAGTCAGCTAAAGTCAAACATGCTGTCTGAAAAAACCTACTGGATGCTTTCTGAAAAAACACTGCTAGAATGAATTAATGTTCTTTTCTGCTGTACTAAGCAGTGTATTTCTTGTGGATTTATCAATCCTTTTCTTTTGCCTGGAATTTGTGAAAATTAGCTGTATGAATACAATGCAAGTGGACATACTAGAAGGAAGAGTGACACAAGAGATGTTAGAAGGAGGGAATACAACTTTTCCTCATCATGTACTTTCAGTAAACTGTGTAGAAAAGCATCGGTGAACCAATGCTTCAGTGAAAATATTTTGAGTGGATCATCACTATCATGGTATATCAAGGGGTTTTTCTCAGGGAGGTTTTTTTAAGTAGAGCAAAAGCAAAAAAAACCTTCTCTTAATTCTTCAGAGTTTTAGTGAGGTCTCCTCATATTTAAAAAGACTAATTTTAGTAGACAGCGATAAAATCAACTCCTGCCTACTCAACAAAACAGTTCAACAAGTGCTATAGGTATAACAAAGTGGATTTTTCCAGTGTGTTTACAGATATGCTATCAGAGTAGTAAAGATTGGGCTTTATGCAGAACATAAATTATAAAAGGTAATGAATATTAAAAAAATATATTCTTAGATCTTGCAGTTGAAGAAATAACCAGCTTCCACTGAATGTGTTTTGAATCTGAAGAAAATCTGGCCAGATAATAATCAATGACCGGACAGTCAGGTGTAATTTCTAGTGAAAATTTAATTTACAACATAACAGAAAATAGAGATTTCTTTTGATGGTATTTTTTTTTCTTTTCTTTCCAGCCTCAAATGAAAACTGCAGGCTTTGGAAGTTCCCATGAAAGTAGTGTTATGAAAAAAAATTGTTCAAACCTACCTATGTAATTTCCTTTGATCAATTAAAATGTCATAAATCATTATATATAATCTCTGATCTTAAATGAATACACCGTTAGAATTGTAGTGTAATTATACAGCAAGCCTGTCACCTATTCAGCCCCATAAGTCTATGCCACACTTTGACTTTATTGAAATAAGAAAAAATATGTATAGATATCATCTGGTGAAAATATCACTGAAAAAAAAATCCTTTAAAATAGCCTGTTTGAACAAAATGGTGCTATATTGCTAGGGGTTTTTTAGGTAGTTCCAATAAGTATAATTATAGATTTAATTCCTGCACCTGGGCTATCCTTTTCATTTAAATTAGTAGGTTCTATTGTCCGTTATGAATCAGAATTTAAACATATATGCCACCTTTCATATATCATAATCTGTAACAGAAGTGATACTTTCCTGTAAACTAATTTAATTTTCATAGTTCACAGCATACTTGCAATGAGCGATGTCCAATCATTTTTAGCATAACAGACCAGAAATAATAAAATTTTTTTGTTTTAGTCTCCTCACATATCTGAAGTTGGAATTATGTTACAGACAAGGAATTTAAGTTTCAAGTTTCCCAAGTATTTCAAATTATCTCTAAAAAAATGTCTAGTTTAGTAATAAAATCATACTAGAACTAATATTTTGACTGGAAAAATGTTAAAATTCAGAAGTCTCATCTGAGATTCAGAGGGATTTTTTTTTTCTGATGAAATTTATAATTTCAGAAGAGCAGAAGATAAATAGCTTGGGAATTAAAATCCAAATACCATGTTTGCATAAGTCTACATAAAGCAAAGCTGACAAGTATCACAGACGCGTTCCCAGCATCAGTTCTGAAACTATAATAGCTGTGTAAATACCTGCAATTTAAAGTATTGTCCTGCTCTGGTTTAGAAAAAAATAATCAGCAAAAGAATTTCTGAAAACATTGTGATTAATATGACAGCATCTCATTATTGTATAAGAGCTGCAGCGTATTTCTAAAGCTTTTTAACATGTTCTAAACATATTTAAACATGTGTCCTGGGTTGACGGTACCTCTGTATCCCAGATCGTGAGATTGTTGTGTCTGGCGGCGGCGGCCTTTCCCCGCAGCACTTCCCCCCCTTTGCTTCCCCCCCCCCCTGCGGGCTTTTCGGCGGGGGCGGCTGCTCTGGCCCTCGGGCTGTGTGGCTGGCTTCTCTGCTTTGCTTCGCTTGCTTAGCTTGCTTTGCTACCTCCATCCTTTTTCCTCTCTGTCCC
>VZUI01067042.1:0-55103 GCA_013401135.1 Cettia cetti | reverse complement strand
GGGCGGCTGCAGGGAGGCCGAGGAGGGCGGCGGACGGCGCAGCCCTTCCCCTCCGCCGGCCCCCGCTCCCGCCGCGGCCCCTCGGACCGCGTCCCCCTCCCGGGCCGCGGAAGGTGGTGAGGCGGCGGAGGGCGCGGGGCTGGCGGTGCCGGAGAGTCCCGGAGCGGCGCCCGCCTCGGAGAGCGGTCCCGCGGGAGCCGGCTCCGGGAGCAGCGGCGCTCCCAGCCCGCCGGGGGAGGAGTCCCGCAGCCTGGACTCGCTGGAGTCCTTCTCCAACCTGCACTCCTGCTGCCCAAGCAGCTCCGAGCTCAACAGCGACGCCGACGAGGCGGTGGTGGCGGGGGCCTCCTCGGGGGGCCCGGCCCCGGAGCCCGAAGGGGACAGGCCGGCGGCGGGCTCCCAGCTCCTCTCCGCTTCCAAGGAGCGCTTCCCGGGGCAGTCGGTCTATCACATCAAGTGGGTCCGCTGGAAGGAGGAGAACACGCCGGTCATCACCCAGAACGAGAACGGCCCCTGCCCGTTGCTGGCCATCATGAACGTGCTGCTCCTGGCCTGGAAGGTACCGGGCGGGCGGGCGCCATGGCGGGGCCGGGCGGGCGGGGCCGCTCGGGCAGCGTTCGGGGCTCCTGAGCCAGCGCGGCGTAAGGGCACCGCGGGAAGTTTGGGCTGTTTATGACAAGGACTTTATCGAGAACGCTGGAGAGGAACTTCTGGCAAGGGCATGTGGCGATAGGATAAGGGGGAATGGCTTTAAACTAGCAGAGGGCAAGTTTAGATACAAGGAAAAAATTCTTCCCCATGAGGGTGGGTGATGAGGCAGTGGCACAGGTTGCCCGGGGAACCTGTGGATGGCCCATCCCTGCCATTGTCCAAGGCTAGGTTGGTTGGGTCTCTGGGCAATGCGATCTTGTAAAAAGTGTCCCTGCCCGTGGTAGAGGGGTTGGAACTTGATGATCTTGCAGGTCTCTTTCAACCCAAACCATTCCGTGTTTCTTTCAAGAAATACACAGGCTTATTTCTGCTGTTAAGCACATGTCTCACATATAGAACTTGGAAAATAAACACTGCCGTGCAGTATGTTGGCAATATACTACTTAGATGCTTCTGTCTTATATAGACTTACTTTGTTGTTGTCTTAAAACAGAAATAAAATATCTAGATGATGTTTACTAACTTGAGAAGTATATAATATATGATAGTTTGCAGATGTGTACAGGTTTCTAGTAAATAAAGATTACTGTTTATAGCACTGAGCACATAGGTGATTTTTTGGAAAATAGGTTAGTTTCATATAATAAAGTATGCAGACTTGTACAAAATGCAGAATTGTACAAAATACGCTTTTGTACAAATGACTGCCTGAGTAATAGGGATGTAATCATACAGTTACACAGTATGGATTGTATTTAAATTTATGAATAAATCAGGTAATGATCAAGTGTACAGCTTTGAGACCTGGAAGTTCTTGTGCTCCATAGCCATTGTGGATGTGGACTTCCTGTGGTCTTAAAATATTTTTTTTTTCAAATCTTTTAAGTAAGCAAAATCTAAAGCATTATGTAGTTATTAACATGTCTGTGTGAAAGGAGTATCTGTTGGAGGAAAGCTGTAAGGTTGTGTGCATTGCAGAGCAAGGATGAGGGGCACGTCTCAGGAAATGCTGGCAATTCAGCCCCGGAAGACTGAAGAGCTGATAGAATGGAGTCCTGAAATAGGAAAGCTTTACAGGAATAGCTTTTATGTTGTAGTAGCAAGGGGAAGAAATTTGGTGTTGGAAGAGAAAGAGGTTATTTGCAGGCTGACAGGTAACTTAGGAAAAGGTCAGAATGGAAATAAGTTACGAGAAGAAACTTGTTTAGATGCAGAAGATCAATGCTGTTGGTTGAGTTACAATTTCTACGCGTTCTTCTGAGCAGAATAGCTCAGACATGAGGAGGAACTCTGTGTACAGTGATGTTGCTACTTCAGCATCAGGAAAAGCAGTAGAGGGAAAGCTGTGTGTGACTTCAAGGTATTGCCTTATGTAGGCTCTGCTATCCTCAAGAGGGTGTGAATGTTGTCACAGGCTTCAGTCTTGAACACTTGCTTTCTGTGCTCTCTCTTTAGCGTCTGGGGGTGACTTGAAAAACTTGCCATTCCTTGTCATTTTGTGTCGTGGCATTTTAAAAGAAACTGCTAGTTGCAGGACCTTCCTTTTTAATCTTTGATTTAATGAAAGATGTAAATGGGACAGCACTGGTCCTGTTGTATGAATTCAAGTTTTTGGAGGTTTTCTTCTTTAACATTCTTCCTTTTCCCTCTGCTGCTGCTCCCCAACCAGAATTTTAACTGACATTCTGCTGGGATCAAACATTACATTAGTTAGAATTAAGGTAATACCCAGTTTTATTAATAGGTGAAAACCAAAATACCCCTTGGGAATGCCCCACTATTTCTTATTGCTCAGATTACAGGAAGCTTTCTATAGTTCTGTCTATGCAAAACCTCAGCAGAATTTACATGAGTTGCAGACAAGCAGCTAAACTGGCGAAACTGTCGTCCTGAGTTATTATTTATAGGCTTGAGGGTTTTCATGTTAGTTGGTTATATATTGTAGTTGCTTGTAATCGATTTTCCTAATTACTGCCTCTACAAATTTGCCTTCTTTTTTTCCCAGTTCATAGTCAAGAACCATGTTGACAGTGGTTGGGGTGGCAGCTCATCTGTACATCACTGACAGTAGCTTGCTGCATGTGAAGGCTGAGGATGGACATCCACCTTCTCACTCCTCCTGAACCAAGATGAATACTAGATTGGGTCAAGTAATTATAATTTGGGAACAAGAAGGCCGACTGAAAGATGAAAGCAGACAAAAGTAGAGTGGGAATACTGTAGTACATGTTAGGTGAAAAGAAACTACATGTAATGGGAAAAAAGGCATAAGAAAAAGATGAGGAGGGAAAAGAGAATCCCAACAGGGAATCAGAAGTTAAGCAGTTACGCTTTGGATTCTATTCCCTGTATCAGCCATCATCTTTCCATCACAGAACTCTGTCCTGACAGGGTTAAGAGTTCTGGTCATCCTGTGGATAGACCTGGTCTCAGCCAACTCAAGTGCAGTACTGTTTTGGCAAGTTGGGGTTTTGGAAATTCTGAAATAGTAGCACCCACTGTGACTGTTCAAATTCCATTTTGAAAATACTAGGTTTTGGAACTTGTGATAAAGCTTGTGATAAAACTGCTACCTCTCTTTTATCCACTACTTTCAAAGGATACATAAAACTTTGAGATGGCAGATTGCAGAAGCTGTATTTTAAATATTAAAATTATGAAATTACTTTTCTTTTGAAGTGTTTTTGCAGTCTGCCTGTCTAAGTGTAACTTGCAGTTTAGCCTACAGGAGGGAGAGCCAAGGAGTTCTGCTACAGGAGTGTTACAGAAATGTTGCTCTAAGAAGAAAAACAAAAGCTCTGTGATACCAACTTGGAAAAGTAGCTGTAGTGTAGAACAGCTGTTGTGCAAAACAGTGTCGTAACCACTTAAGACTTGTGTGATGGAAATGAAGCAGAAGTAGAGATTGAAACAAACATTTTTAAGTGTATGTACAAGCATGAGTTGTGTCCTCTGATGTAGAGTAGTGTGGCATGCTGTTTTTCAGCTTACTTAATTCTGGAGATTGCTCAGTTTTTTCTCAGGCCTGTGGCTTACCATGTGGTTAAACTTAGCAAAGCCAAGTTGGCTTTTCTAAGTGCCTTTTGTGATCTTTGTTAGACGTAGCTCATGCAACACTTTCTGATAAGTTTTGGCGTTTCATTAGATGTAATTTGGGGCAGGGGGGAATGTGGCAATCATCGGATGCTGAAAGCTTAGTGAGGGTGCCGTGTGATTTTGCTCTGTGCTTCTTAGGTAGGATGTGATGTTTTGTTTAGAGACCTCTGTGAACCTTAACGTGTTGCACAGAAATTATATATCTGAAACGTCCAGGGAAGATTTTGAAACATAAAATAAACAAAGGGAAAACATTATACAATTTGAATATAAACAATGTTAATATTTCCTTGAGAAGTGTGTGCATATGGAATATCTTGTCCTTATGCAGGAGAACAATGCCAGTCGCATATTTGTAAATGTCTTTGAAAGTTTTTTGTATCATAATCCTCTCAACAAATGGAAGGAGCTATGTTCCCTACACACTTAGTTCTACTAAAAGTTTGGTAACTTTTAGAACAGGATGAGTTACCTATTTAGGTATCATAATTATTATGTAAGTAAATGTTATATAACCGTTTTCGTGCTTAGATGTATCCAAACTGATGTGCAGAGAAGAGGTAGAGTAAAAAATTCTAGTTAGAGTTCTTAGTGTTAGGTTTTCATAAGAATGGCCTTTTTCGGAGGAGCCGAGCACAGCAGGCTGGTGCCGATCTCCGTTTGTCAGAGGCTGCAGTGGTGGTGCCTGCTCTGAGGGCTGGCACTGGCCCTTCACACGTGATGTGCTGTCCCTGTTCCGAGCTGCCCGTCCGTATGGCCGGGCTGTGCACAGATTGCTCGGGCAGGCTGGCGCGGGCCGCGGGGCCGCTTCCCTTCCTCCGGCACCTGTGGGACGAGCTGAGCCCGCAGAGCACGGCCTGGAGCTGTGCCCAGGCACGGCAGCGAGCCCGCTCCCCGGGGTGAAGGGAACCTGCCTCAGGATGTGCATGGCAGCACACGCTGTCGGGCTGTCGTGTGACAGGTTCGTGAAGCTGTTCCTGCCGGGCTAGGGGCGCTTATTTGCAAAGAATATTAATTGGTTTTTTTGTCAAAGCTGCTTGAAGCTCCCCTTACCTCTCTGGAACACTGTGTTCAGAGGAGTTGCATGTTTTAGATAAACGTGTTTTGAGACTGTAAGTCTTATATAAGACTTATTATATAAGCCATTAGAAATTTTCTTGGACCCTTTTGATGTAGTGTTTTCACAAGTGTTATCTTCTGTGCATGACTATATCACTTAATTTTTTTAAGCCCTTCTGTAGTGTGGAAGAATATGGTGGAAAATTAGTATTTACGTAGTTTTGGGGTTTGTAGTCTAATTCATAGAAACTGTAAAAGTTTTATTAGACAATCTGTTCCACATGAAAATTTGTTTACCACTCTCGTCTTTTAATTAAAATATGCCTTAACTCCATGTCATGCTGTAGTTGTGGGAGAAGGACTAAGTTTCCCACTCCTGAGTGTAGGAAATAAAATGTAGCTAGAGTTAGAAAGAGCCATCAGGGCAAAAGGCCAGGAAACTGCACTAGAGGGGTACAGGAAAAGGGTGGGAGTTGAGGAAATGCATTTTTCCTAAAATGTGGAATTAATGTAGAATCTAGCAACTGAACATTGAAACCTATTGAGAAAATGTGTCCCTCAAAATAATAGATTGTTATGGACAACACCTTCTACTACTGTTGCTTACATTGTTTTCTTCTGTTGATTTATCTGTATAATGACTGTGGTTCTGTGTGATGTTGTGCTCACTCTTAAATTCTAAGGTATTTTTCTCTCCCATTTCCTCTTCACTGTACAATTCCTGTCACTTAAGTGCTTGCAATGAAGCTCTGAACAGCTTGGAAATGTCATGTTCTCTCTATATCCTTAAGTCAGTTCTGTTTGAAAGTACTTAGAACTGTGTTGGAACCCCATTAGTCTGCTTTAAAGGTGTGATCAAGGTCCCACTACACATGCCAGCCCTAAAATTATACCATGAAGTAACCAATTAACTTTGCTTAGCATTCAATCAAGCAGTTAATTTTGAGACGTAGCTTGCTAAAATATCCAGCTTTGAGAGATCCTGGAGATATGAGTAAAACCACTTTGCTTTTTCTGCAGTAAAAAAAATAAATGGTTAGCTTTACAGTTGTGAGAGAAAGTTCCATTTGTTAACAAGTGGTATAAATAATATGTTGTGCTATTTCTACATAGAGCTCAAATATAGGTAAGCCATGTAATTGTGCTTTAGAGTTGGTGTTTGTCATGTAAGCATGCTTCTTGAGGTTCCAGATGTGGTGCAGAGCAGAAACCTGCAAGCAATGCAGGCTGAGCTCATAAGTGGTTTAAATAACTAATAAAAAGAGCTAACTGAAAGAATCATCACAGGACTCCAGTTAACAGTTGAGGGAGCTGTGCTAATTTTCCTTCATGCTGTACCAGCACATCTGTGCTGTAGCACTTCAGGCAGGGCTGGTGGAGTTGAGGCTGTTCTGGGCCAAAGGAGCTGTGGTGAGCCCGGGCTCAGGGGTGTGCACAGGCAGTGTTTGCTAAGACTTGAATGCTGCCTGTCCCAACTGGGAGTTTAAGATGCAGCTTTTTGAACTTGTGGTCCTAGTGTTTACATGGCTCAATACACACTCTATTTATGTGAATACTCAGAATATTGTGAACAGGATCAAAGAGCAGGAAAGCATTTAGCCTATTGAGCATTAGTTTTGGGAAGCGTTAAGTTCTGTAAGTTACAATCAGTTGCCATTCATTTAATATTTTCAAAAAAACATGTACCTATGCATGCATGCCTGATTTTTCTTCTTTAATTCCTTTCCCAGATCCCAGTACTACTGGCTTCTTTATATGCCCACCATCTCTGGGTTGATCAATGTGTGGTATATATCAACTCTAACCCAAGTAGGGATATATTTCTTAGAGTATAAATAACAAAGCCATATTAACTTGGGTCTCTTTCTTCTTCCAAATTTAATGAAACTTCTTGTGAATTCATGTGTTTAACACATTTACTTTTTGTCAAATATAATTAAAATTGATAAGGCAGATGTATCTGTCTTACCAATCATACCTCATTTTCCTGGCAAAGTTATTAAAATAGCTCAGTTTTCATACTGAAAACCCTCTCCATCACCATGTGAACAAAGTAGTGTGTTGCTATACTGTATATTTGAGTTTAGGGTGCTGCATCAAAGGCTTTATGTGTATTGCTCCTCCATTTCCTGGTTTTCTGCTTCTTGCTTCTTCTCCACAACCAGAAAAGTAGGTATAACCTATTAAATCTCAAACATGAGTTAGCAGTCTCACATTATAACTTTCCATATGTGTCAAGGAGAGCAGTAATCACCATTGAGGAACTTGATTAAAAAAAATCCTGATATAATAAATACCTTTTCTAGACATTGCATGGCAAGATGTTGGAGGGTGATAGGATGAGAAAATTAAAAACTGAAGAGAACTTAAAAATCAACCCTCGAGACAAACCAACCCCAAACTCTAGAAAAATAAAATTTACATTTATGCAGAGAAAAATTGAGTGCACTATGTTTGTCTGGATACTCCTGCGGTATTTCTTCAGATTGCCAGAAGATTGTTCTTGTATGTGTTTGTGCTTTGGCTGTTGCATTTCTTTGTGCAGTAAATGGAAGTGTTCAACCAAAATGTTTACCCAGGATGCTGGAAGAGATGAAACTGCAGGAATCTTTTAGCTCTGCCAAGGTGGTTGGATTTAGCAGGTGATGATGGTGGGAATAGATCAGGGAAAAGGGGAATGGAATCTTCACCACAGAGTTCTGTGTGTCTGGTCTGCTCTTTGTGAAGTTTAACCAAACCCTTGGAATGTGAACGTGGGATGAGAGGCTGGGAGGTCATTTCCTTGTACCTGCACAAGTCTTTGGCTTCCCTGTCCCAGCAGCTACTGACACTAGATCCTTTACAGACTTTGTCTGTACGCAGGAACTTTTTGAGCTAATACTCAGTTAAGAATTTTAATGAAGGTAGGGAGTCAAAGACTTGAGAAAGATGAAGTTTTCTTAACAGTTCCCAGTCTGTTAATTCTGAGTGCTTGTAGTTGAGCCACTGCAGTGAGTGGTGTGAGCTCCTGTGAAGCTGGAAAAGTGTTTTGGAGGGAGAAAGGAGCAATGTAGAGATGTGCAGGTGGGAGAAAATGCTGTGTGCATTTGGTTTCTCTAAAAACCAAAATGACTTTTTATCTCTTCTTGTGGCTGCTATTTAGTAGAGGTCCAGTATGCTAATGGCCTTATAAACTGGTGAGGGAAGTAGAATCAGAAGTCTTCTGTCTAGAAATACCGTGCTTTTTAAACTGTAGTGTTTTGGTGTTTAAAGAGAATATACTTTTACTTTGACAGATTAAACTGCCACCAATGATGGAAATCATAACAGCTGAACAGCTGATGGAATACTTAGGTTAGTAATTGCAATAAATCTCTTTCACTTGTATGTTGTACTTTGTAGTGCATAGAACTGCTTTATTTATTTACTATTTTATTAATCTTTTTATTTGATTCAAGAAAACTACTTTCAGTATTTAGTTACTCATGTTTTTCCTTAACTGTTTTTAGAAGTTTTCTGCACTGCTTTCCAAAGTGATTGGTCTAGTTGATGCTGTTGGTATGGCTTAGTCCATCAGCACATTGACACATTTAAAGTTATTCATGTCTCTTATAGTATTGTTTTATTTTATTTGACAGAATGTGGTAAGTCACTCCTTCTTCCCCCCCCTTCATCTGCTGGGCATGACGTGGTGTGGTCTGGAACACCCCCGTGGTCAGTGGGGTCACCTGTGCTGGCTGTGTCTCCTCCCAGCCTCCTGTGCACCCCCAGCCCTCACCAGCCTGGCCCTGTGAAAAGCAGGAAGGGCCTTGGCTCTGTGTGAGCCCTGCAGAGCAATAACAAAAACATCTCTGTGTTATCAGCCCTGTGTTCAGCACAAATCCAAAGCACAGCCCCACTCCAGCCACTGCAAAGAAAGTTAACTATACTCCAGTCAAAACCAGCACATCAAGTTTTATAGAATTACTGGTGTACAAAACATGGCACAACATTCACAATGTCAGTCAGCATAAGTGGCTGCCTTTTTTAAATTGTGTACAGAATTACATACCTTACTGTAAGCAATTTGACCTTTTAATATATATATAAATATATATATATAATATTATATTTTTAAGCTGAGGCACAGAGGGAGGTTGGTTTTTTAATAATGAAGAGATTGGTATGTTACCCAAGAGATTATGAAATGTTGCTTCAGTAACATGTTGACCATTTGAATTTTATTTTTTAATATGATCTTATTAAGTTTTTTATATTCAAATTTTACTCCATAATTATAATTCAGGTTATAAAACAATATGATCTCATTAATTTGGTAGAAAACTTCAATTGTGATATTTATTAATCAGTCAGCTTCAGTCAGAAATATTCATAGAAATGTTGAAGCTTTGACTGTGGAATAAATTCATTTTCATTTTTGCTTTCTTTTAGGAGACTACATTCTTGATGCAAAACCTAAAGAGATATCTGAAATTCAGCGACTTAATTATGAGCAGGTAAGGAGCTGCTCCTAAAACACAGTTGTTTATGTCTGAGGAAACTAAAACTTCGTTTCTCACCTGGGGTTTGTCACAAACCAGATGCATACAAACCATTGTTTGTAGTTTGTTTTTTTTTTCTGGGCTTGATGTAGAGTAATAATTTTATGTATGTGCTATTAGTGAAGAAAAACTCAGTATCTATTAACACAAGACACATTTTTGTCCCCCCTCCCTCCCCCCCCCATTATGAGCATAGTGAACTAAAATGGGTTTTATTGAGGAACTGTAACACATACATATATATGTACATATGTATACTTTTTAATAAAAGTATATAGCAGGGTGGTTGCTTTTTGAAGTCTTCTGTTACATGTCCTTCAGTTGTTCTGTTCTGTAGTGCCTGCCAGAGTTTCTCTGAGGATGTAAACTGAGGAAGAGGGATCTGTGTTCTTAATCGTGAGGGGCAAAAAGAGGTTGATGGCATGTTATGGAAGGCAATATTATTTGTGCTGGCCACTATTTATATGTCATCACAGAATCTTTCTATACTGAAGATAATGCCATTAGTTTTAAAAACTATTGATTTGGTATGTATTTTCCAAGCTTTGTCTGTAGTCATAGCTGCTTTTTGGTTACTCATGGAAAAGTGAATTTGAGGTTTTTAATAGGTGTAAGGTTTCAAGGTAGTTCTGTTTATTTTTAAGTCATTTTTCCCCTGTTCTCATTCAGTGTTGAAAACCGAGTTACTGGAGATTGACTTGTATGATTATAGGAATTACTTTTGTAATAACAAAATTGGCAATTTTTTCCCCACACAATTCTGTGCTGTAGAAGGCTATAGCTATAATCAACTTACAGGAGGGTGATGAAAACTATTATGCCTGGTGAAAGTACAACCTCTGTGGCTTTCTTATGCTCAAATATATGGATTTGTTACATAAATGCCACATACCTTAAGTTTTTAACTGTGTGAAAAAGAAGCCTTCTGTTGTAGAAATCTTCTGAGTTGTTTTGAACGTGTGGAAATAGCTAAAGTAGAAGTGGTAATGTTGAAATTGTAGTGAGAAACTTCTGTGGTTTTCTGGTCTGTTTGATGTAATCCTGCTTTGTTTGCAAAGTAAACATTAAAAAATCAATGCAGCGATTGTCTGTAGATGTATGATCTGAATCTGTTGACAGCTAATGCTTACTTACTATGGACTTCTTATTCATTTATCAGAGTAAGATTTTGACAAAATTTCTTCCAAAATGTCTCAGGTTTTATGTTTGAAATCTGGTCCCTACTAATGACATTCACTTCTTAGGGTGGCTTGGTTTGCTTTTAAAATGACAAAATTTAAAAGTTGAAGTCAGTCTTGAGAATTACTTCAAAATCTTGCTAAATTCTAAACCTTGTGACATAACAAAGTTGTCAGTAAGATGAAGCAGAATGTTCTAATGTAGTGGGAGCTGTTCCTTTCCTGGTCATGGAAACTTGACAAAACAGTGCAGTTAAAGGGCTACAGGCATTAAAACTCTCATTTATAGCAGCCATGCTCAAGTGCAGCTTCTGATCAGAAGACAACAGAAGCAACTGTCTTTAACCATCAGTGGTTTTAGTCTGAGCCTTTGCTGTCTCCATCTCCCGTCCAAGCTGTATTTCTGGTCTTTGTCATGATGTAAGCCTGAATTCCTCTTAAACAACAGAATGTTGCAAAAACCCCAAACAACAAACAAAAAAAGTGCCTCAGTTTCCCCAAATATTTTGCACAGGCTTTCTGACCATACTCTTTGTGAGCTTTTCTCACTTAATGGAAAATTCTTTTTCCTGCATGTCAGGAATTTTTTTATCTCTTGGTTTCAGATAACTGTCTCTCAAAGCACATTTTCTTTGGCTCATCTTTCCTTTTTGTGATTGGAACTTCATAACTTGGTAATTCTCCTTAGGATTCCATTGGGATCACTACTATGATCACTACTATAATAAGTGCTACTTTCATGACTTGTTTCCACAGTAGAATCTACAGGCCATTTAAAGGTATGCCCAAAATAAGATAGCAAATGTTTTTTATTAAAGAAAAAAAGTGGTGAACAATGAAGATTCTTAGTAATGAACTCTGAAATTAGACTTAACAAGTGGGTCTGTGTAGGTCTTATTGTTCGTTCATTATGTAGGGACAAGTACTTCAACCTGACTTGTAAGAGAAGGCTTAAAAGGGGAGGAAGAAACCTCAAGAAAAGTCCCTTGAAGATTCCCTTATAATTCATGGTTTATGGTTGTAAAAGAAGAAACAATCAGGTGGAGGTGTTTGGAGGGAGATTCTTATATTTCATATATCTTCTAGCACAATGTGTAATGTGAATGTGCATTGGTACATTTTTGTAGGTAATTTACTTTTTTTTTTTTTTTAAAGTCTTGAGTTGATGAGTGCTAAATGATGAAGGGTTACAAGAGTAACCACCAAGTATACAAAGCTATTGGGTCATCTGTTCCTTTTTTTTTTTTTTTTTCTGTTACCAGAATATGAGTGATGCAATGGCAATTCTGCATAAGTTGCAGACGGGTCTGGATGTCAATGTGAAGTTCACAGGTGTCCGAGTATTTGAATACACACCTGAATGCATAGTGTTTGATCTTCTTGATATCCCCTTATACCATGGATGGTTAGTGGACCCTCAGGTAACTTACTCTGTTTCAATTATTGAAAAAAAAGTTATTCTGGATGTTATTGGTGGGAGGGGAGGTATTTCCAAATTTTAACAAGTCAATAGAGAATATGGTAATGGATTTTTAAAATCTAGTCAGAAAAACTGAGGAGTGAATACAGACTGTGTGTTTTTTAGTGCAGGAACTTTGCAGAGCCTGGGTCTATAGTCAAACTACTTTAAAAGCCTTCTATGATTCTGTAAAGGAGAATTGTTTTTCTGAGGGAAGTAGTAAGTTGCCCCAGATATGGTGTCCCAGTCATCATTTTTGAAAGCTTATTAGAGAACACTTGGAAGGAATGCAAAGTCACTTTCCTCCTTTTTTCTAATTCTGATTTGTTAGTCACTGCTACTGAGAAATGATCATGGTAGAAGTGGTTGGAGAGAACTGCATCTTTAGCAAACATGTAATTTATTTTTTAATTATATTATTTAATAAATATAAAGTGGTATTGTTTACTTAGGGGGAAACTGGTGAGTTTTGCTGGAATCGTAATACCTAAGAGTTTTTCTTTTCATGCCTTGGTGAGAGTTGCTGTTCACTTACCCTGGCCCAGCTGACCCAGCTGATCCATGTGCCTTTGCTTTTGATGCTAAGGGTTAACTGAAGGATGTAAAATAGGATCTGAGATAGCAAAATGTAACACTCTGGTCTTAAAATGTTTCAGCCTAGATTTTTTAAGGGACAACATCCACTCTTTATTGAATTCTTATTGTCTTATTAATAATTGCCACTGGCTTGCAGTTGTTTTCTGTTCTTCTCAAAGGTAAATTCTCTTTGTTGTTCCTTCCTGCTGCAGGTTGCTGACATAGTAAAAGCAGTTGGTAACTGCAGTTACAATCAGCTGGTGGAGAAGATAATTTCTTGTAAACAGTCAGAAAACAGTGAACTGGTTAGTGAAGGTAGGTAATGTTTTTCTGTATTTTATCAAAGTATGTGCTCTGCCAAATCTAAGTTACATATTTTCCAAGTGGGTCATGCCGAGTAGAGAGATAAGTGGGAAGAGCTGCATTCTGTGTGCTGAGCTGCTTTCCCCAGGCAGGCACACAGCACTGTGCTTGTCTTCTCAGCTTCTCTGATGCGTTCTCTTGATCTATTCAATACACTTTCAAAAGCTGGCAAGAACTTCCCCTATTGTGGCAGCATTCAGATTTCAACTTAGCTATGTATTATCTACTATAATTAGAATATGAATTATATACTCCATTACAACAATGAAAAACATGAGTAATATTACAAGTGGATATAGCATTTCTGAACATGGGAAGGTTTGTTTACAATGCTGTGTTTTTAGAACTTTGAAACTTGTCTCCTCTTTAAATGTGCCTAATGCTTGTGGTAATTATGGGGGGGACATAGCGGGGAGATAGGGAAAATATTGCTATTGTTACCAGGTCTTATATTAGCCAGTGTGTAATAGACACAATAACAGTATGTGTTGCTTTTGTAGGGTTTGTAGCTGAGCAGTTCCTAAATAACACAGCTACACAGTTGACATACCATGGACTGTGTGAGTTGACTTCAGCTGTCCAGGAGGGAGAACTTTGTGTGTTCTTCAGGAACAACCATTTTAGCACCATGACCAAATACAAGGTACATCCAACATTTTTGTCTTTATTGTGTTGTGTGCTTATTTCAAAGCAAGTCACGGTTTTTCATTATCTTGAAATAAAATGAAATTCCAGGTTGTTATATGTAAATACGGCTTACACTGACTATAAGGTCTGCAGCAAATGTTACTTAGGAATTATTGATTACAGTGATTTAGACACTGAGATCCACTACTACTTTAAATCTTCTTGTAGCCTTTCCTTTATGTTCAGTTTACTCCCTGTGTTAACTCTTTGTGGTTATGTACAGTTACATACAATTCTTAGCTGGCTTAAATTTTCTTGCAGTTTGTGGCTGGCATGGTAAAGTTAATTTAATTAATTTCTTGTTTCTGAGGGCCTGAAAGTTTGCATTACATTTGGGCCAGTAGATGAATAGGTCCATGTGCAAGATGCCATTGTTCGGAGAAATTGAGATGAGCTACAATATTGGTTCGTTCGTTAGGAAGGAGAAATTTTTAAAATTATTTTTTATCTGTATCTGGGGAAGCAGAAGGGCAGCAATTGTGAAAGAAGTATTCCAAGATACAAAAAGCAAGTGTCAGCTTGGTTAGTTCTTCTGGGACTCCTTCCTCTGTGGAATGGAGGATCTGGCTTGGCAAGTTCGCATTCATTTATGGAGCATCTTCATGCTGAAACGACTTTACTTTTGCTGGGATGGTAGTGTATGAGTTTTTACCCTTGTATAGACCTCTTAAAATTATGTTTTGGTTATCTTTTACTTAATAAGACTTTAATTTCATGTATGCTTGTACTTGCGAATAATGGAAATAAAAGCAAAAAAAGAAGAGATGTATGACATGCAAAAAAGTTAGGAAACCACTGCAGAGAACTGTAAAAGTACAGCTGTACTTTCTGGGTACAAATGGTATCTGGAGATGCAGATACCTCTTTTACTTTGCTTAAAAGCTATTCCTGATAAAATACATAAATCCTCCTGGAAATAATGAGGTTTTGTGCTATTATTAAAGCCTTTAAAATCGAAAATATTATTTGTATTAAATAGAGTTAAGTGAGTATCACTTTGACCTGTAGATTATAAATACAGATTAGTTTTGTAAAACACAGGCTCTTTGTAGTCCTTTGCAGGCCAGTATTTAGATTAAAGGCCAGAACCTGGTGTGTATTTGTGCTTTATTAGTTTCATACTTGTAAACATGGTAAACATGTACTTCTCAGTTGAGGTCCTTCTTTCTTACAGAAATAGAATGCAACACTTAATGAATATCCTTAGCCAATATTAATAATACAGAACAGTGTATAAGGCAGTGACTAAGAATCTGTCATGAGTTTTACCTGTAAGAACTAAATACAAGTCCTAAGAAGTATAAAGTTAAAATACTTGAAGAAGAGTGCTGTTTGTATATTTAAGGCTTGCTGCTGCTAAGTCAGTAGTTTTAATCTTGTGCTTTTTGAGAATTCTGAAATGCTAAGTTTTGAAATAGAGGCCGTTATTCTTGTTTTTCACAATCATTATGGGGACCTCCCTTGTAGTCAGTGTTTAATTTCCATGTTATTTACATATTTTAGTTCCTGAGGTTATTGCTTGTAAACAGTGTTCATTTTGATTTGGATTTTTGCTGAGTGGCACATGACAGAATTTGAGATATCAAGAAATTTTTAATGAAGACAGAAAATAACTTTTATATTGATATTTTAAGGCCAGCAGTAGCTCTTTTGCCTGCTTCTAACCTATCCAGCTGTTTGCAGTAGCTATAGGTCTAAGGGGTCTTTTGTATCAAGTCAGAAATAGACTTAACTTGGGCTTTTAACCAAGATCAGCTATCCAGAAATTTTTGGACCTCCAGGATACCAAATGTATTGTTGCTACAGAGTTGTATGGGTGCCAAATGTATTGTTGCTACAGAGTTGCGATTTTTATCCAACCTTCACTCTTTCCATCTCCTGGGTTTAATGCTGGCTCTGCAGATGGAGTTTCCTCACACTTTGAGCAGTAGTCAGCAGTAGCTGGACTATGGAGAAAAATCCATCCATTGGGAAAACTGGAGACATAACATATGCCAGGGAAAATGGAAGTGTAGAACTTGTAGGGCAAGAATGATGCAATTATTTTTTGTGTTTCTCTAATACTGCCTTTCCCTCTTTCCCCTCCAAACCAATACATGGAAATGTATAAATAAAGCAGCTATAAAGTTAATCAAAACCGAATTACACATTTAATAAGTAATGTCCATGTAATAAAACTGGTTTATTTTTAGAAAGACAGCTTGAGTAATTAGCGATTATTATTCTAATTAAGCTAATGCTTCAATTTTTATTTGGCAGCTTTAATTTACAGCTGATATAAGGACTTGTACACTGGGGACATTTTTTAAGTGCAGTGTGGGTTTTTTTTAAGGCTGGCATTGTAGTGAAAGGACTTCGATTTCCATACCTTGTCCACTTGCCCAAGTAATCATTTTTTCTACTTCTTGTCCCTTTAATTGATAGTAATAGTCTTGGCTCATGTGATTATACAGTAATAACTTTCAGCAGTTAAAAAAGTGATTTTATTTTTTTGCCTTTGCTTTTCCTTATGCAGATAATAAATACATGAAATGATAATCCCCTAGATCAAGGAAAAACAGGACTGTAAAGAGGGGATCAGTTTGGTAAGAAGATCTTAGTTCAGTTGGAACATTTTTCCCACAGACTTGTTTGTAATAGAACCTGTGTTCTTTACTGAAAAGTATCAAAACACTTCTCTGTTTGAATTTAATTATTTAGTTATTTAATCTGATTATGAAATTATCCAAGGAATTGTCTTGTACCATCCACTGTAGCCTATATCTGTGCATTCAGAGAGGGTGGGATTTTTTGCGCAAACCAGAAGACTGAGAGATCCCTGTTTGGGACAATAATCTTGCTTTATCCTTAGCTTTATTTCAAGGTTTTTATAAGTGAAACTATAAAATCTGGGCATTGGTCTGCAATATCTAAATATTGATTCTTAGGATAAATAATTAGTCATAACTTTGTTAGACTATGCCTACAATAGTTATGCACTTGAGACTTTCATTTATTATTTTACTCTCTATTGACTATACTTAGTAGTAGATATTTTTGCTGTTTATTATGTGCTGATATTTTGGGGAGCAGCGTTAACCCATGAGACTAGGTATTTATTTTAAAAACCACACATTTAAAAACAAATCTAAAAGATAATCTGGTAATACTCTAAAAATGGTCAGTTTAAGATTTTTCTGAAGGTAGACACATTTTGTGAAGCGTTGATACTGTTCTGGGTGAGGAGCATTTGAAAGCCATTTTAGTGTGCATTGGTTACCTGAGCTGCCCGAGCTCGCTGCGCTCCTCGGCCTGGTGAGCTGTGCCCTGGCGCCCGCAGCACGGCACAGGCCGGGCCGGCGTCCCGCCGTGTTCCCCCCGTGTCCCCGGGGGCCGGCGTCCCGCCGTGTTCCCCCCGTGTCCCCGGGGGCCGGCGTCCCGCCGTGTTCCCCCCGTGTCCCCGGGGGCCGGCGTCCCGCCGTGTTCCCCCCGTGTCCCCGGGGGCCGGCGTCCCGCCGTGTTCCCCCCGTGTCCCCGGGGGCCGGCGTCCCGCCGTGTTCCCCCCGTGTCCCTCACAGCCAGCCCCGGCCCGGGACGTGGGAAGTGCCTGGGAAGGGCGGCTGCTTCCTGGCCCCAGGCAGGGCCTGGCTCTGTGCAGCCCCGGCTCAGAGGCAGCCCCGCGAAGGTCAGAGGATAAAAGGCTTTTCTCGATCCCTCCTTGCTGAAGTCTGGGTGTGCCACTGAGTGTGGCTTGTGCCTTCAGCGCTAGGAAGAGAACGTGCCTGGCATTAAAACAAAGCCTGTCTGTAGATAGGGCCGGGCCTCTGGTTTCTTTTTGCAAGTAGAAGAACAAACCCGTGATGAGAAGCTACATTACAGCTCATAGCAAAAGAGTCAATTCTTCTTTACTTTTACCTCCAATATGTGAAATTATTGCCAAAGGCTCTGTGAATATTAGCAATATTGTGAGGGTCCTGGTTGGGGTTTTTTGTGGGATTCAATTTAATTATACTAATATGATGTAGAGAACAGAGAAGTTGGTTAAAAATCAGGGAGAGATGACTTTGGATCTCTGATCTGTAATTTCCCATTTTTCTTTCATTCCAATAATGTGAACAGGAACTCTGTCTCTTATCAGGTACTAGGGAGCCTGTGTTTGCTGGGTTGCTAAGTTTTGTTCAAGTGAAGCAGAATGTTTTCAGGTATGCAGTTAGTATTGGAATTGCAGTGCTGGTGTTCAGGTAATGTGGTGATATGTAATGCAGTTTATTGCCCTTCATTAGGGAGTGTTACATTTATTTTCCATTACTTACTCTAACTCTAACATTCTTACAATCACTGTTCAACTGAGAAATTCTTACCAAGTAAGAATATTAATTCTGTTTAAGATTTGAACCAGGTCTCTATTTCAAACAAGTGTTAGCTTTAATCCATCCTTAGATACTAGATTCTAATTCCATGAAGGCAGTGATATGCTGTAATATTTGTGTGTGGAAAAATTAAGCTTATAATAGTTTGGAGATAGGAAAACTAGTATTTTCACAATTTTAGTATTACTGAGCTACAGAGTTTATGAACCGTAATTAAAAATGCATGGGTGTAATAGAGGAAAATTGTGAGAGACACACCACCCCCTTTTTTAGGTTTTGAGTCAACGTACTGCTCAAAATAAAATGTAAAAGTTTCAACACATTTTATCTTTAAAATTCTGGGATTTTTTTTACATAATTTTGAAGTCTTTGTATACAAAAAATGTTGTGAAATAGGTATTCTGTGCAAACTGGAAACGTTGCGAAATTACTTCCTTTCATTTTCTTCAGGTAATTTTAAGTGTCAGGATTATCATTCAGTTCTTAATCAGGTTTCCAAGGGACAGATGATTTTTCAGATCATGTCACATGATCAGACTCGTTGCTGACTTGTATTTATGTCTGTGAAGCCCCCCTGTGCTGGTTAACTGCCATTCCCAAGCTTGAACATACAGTAGTGTTACCTGTTTGGTTTTGGTTTGGATTTTCTATCCACTCTATTTGGCCTTGTGTATAAGTCCATGTTATGGTGTTAGGTAATATTGGAATAATTACTGCATGTGAGTCTTCAAATAATATTTTTGTTACATGAAGTGACCTCCCAGCCCCAGGAGAGGTGGCTGTAAACAGAAGTAGGATTGACGAGATGTGATTGGAATTTCAGCATCTCTCTTAGAGAGTTATTCAATGACTTCAGAGAACACAGGGAGCTCATTCTGTATGTGTTGGGTATCGACAGTTTCCATTTCTTGCCTGTTTAGCCTTAGAAATCATTAGAACAGGACCTGCCTCTTGCTTTGGTACAACTTTAGCACAGTGATCTTTGAGAACCCTTTGTGTGCTGCTGGAATACAAATACCAAATTTTTGTGACTGTCACAATAAACTGCCTTGATTTTTACAGCTAAACCACTGCTACAAGTTTTGTATTGTGTGTATTGAGCTGGTACATTCAGTAATACTAATGGAGGCTTCAGTCTTAATGCTGTATGGTCAGTAACAACATTCTTGATTTGGAATATAATCCTAAAACATGATAAAAAAGGTAGGATGAAATAAATGGATTGATTTAAATGGAAATTTAAATGGGTATTTTGTGCTGTTTTGCTGTCCCTCAGACATGCAGCACCATCTCCTTTTACCTGGGGCTTACTTCAGTTGTTTCCCTTGGATTTCAGCTCCTTCAGCCTAAGCTTACATCTCATCCTTCCAGTGCCTTGGTACCTGCACTTGTTAACATTGTCTCCTTCACTCCAGCCCATTTTATAATTTCAGACTTTGAAATTGAGGAATTTGGCCTTATGGAAGTGTAAAATTACTAAACTGCCAACAAAAGCAGTTATTGGTGATAAGTAACAGCAAGAATCTTAAATGTACAGCTTTCAATTGACACAGACCTCAAATTCTATCAAAACTCATTATGACACAGGAAGTCTGAGATGTGGCCCTTTTGAGGCAATGCCTCTTGGATTGTTTGGAAAGATCACCTTTGTTTCCATAACTTGCCTTTAGAATTTAGTGATTACTCCTGGGATTTAAAGTTTTTGTTGCCAGTTTTTAAGTCAATTCCTTAGGTGTGTTTCTGAAGAGTTGTCTAGGTATATAGCTTGATATATATTAGTACATTCATTCATATGTATATATAAATGTTAATATAAATGTTTTATATTAATTCCTAGTCAATATGAACTTTCATTAAAAAGGAAGAGTTGCAAGATGGAATGCAGAAATTGCGTGGCTGCTAATTTAGCCACACAATTTTTAGTGAATACTAGTATCTGGTGGTTTAATGCTGTTTGCTGATTTATTTAATTATTGAACTTGCTAAAAACTCTAAATTAATGTTTTATTGGAATGCAACATTTGTATAATTTCTGCTACTTGGGTTGTAAAAATTTCTTTTTTAGTTTTACAGGTTTTTCTTGTTCTTTTGTATAGGGTCAGCTTTACCTGCTGGTGACAGACCAGGGCTTTCTTACAGAAGAGAAGGTTGTGTGGGAAAGCTTACACAATGTGGATGGGGATGGGAATTTCTGTGATTCTGAATTCCACCTGAGGCCTCCATCAGACCCTGAAACTGTCTACAGAGGGCAGCAGGATCAAATAGATCAGGTACTGGATTTCTGCCTTTCCACTGTAAGTTTAGTACTGATTTTTAGTCATATTTATGTGTAATTCCACAGATGTGTATGTGTGTACATTCATGCATATGTGGGACTATAAAACTCCTTCAGGTAATTAGACTGGAGTTCCCAAAAGTGCCACTTGAAAGTATTAGTATGGTTTTGAGGGAGGAAAAGTAAGACCAGCTGAGTAGTTTGGAAAATGGGATTTTAATGTCTCAGAATCCACTTCTGCAAAGTCCTCACTCAGGTGAAATGTCACCTATACTTTGTATATGGGAACAGAAGCAGACTGGAATTTCCTCCTATGTAACAAACTCCCTTCAGCTCATTAAGATTGTCATAGCTGAACTTTGCCTTCTGCAGCCCGCTTGGCTGAATGTAGGACAAACCCCACAGCAGATTGTGTCATGGGGGCTGGCTGTTATTCTTATTGACACCCAGAGGTGCAGAAGTCATGACTGAGGTGGGGCTGAGTTGTACCAGTTAATGCACAAGTGCAGAGCAAGACAAAGTTCATTGGAAATCTTACATTCTGAACAAGTTTATAGTGATCACCATTCACTTTTTTAAATACGGGGGGGAAATGAATAAGGTGTTTCTTAATAAATTGAGGTACTGCATCTCTCTTTCAAAATAAAAATCTGACAGATAATTTGCTGCTGTCTAAATAACAGAATTTAAACCTGAAAGCACAAATTTTTAATTAGTTTTTGTGTTTTCTGTGCTGCAGCTTAGGCATTGTGAAAGCAGACATGTAAAGTAGCTGTTCTCAGCCTTTCTGCAGTTGAGGTGTTATGGACAGGTTCTGAAACAAATTCCTGATCTCCATTTGAAGTTAAGGCTGGGAGAAAAGGTGATGTGTAGCTGCACATGCTGAAAAATTCACTTGCTATGACTTGACTCTTTTCTCTGTGAAAGAGCATTAATTAACAAGTTTATTGTTTAGGATTATCTGATGGCATTGTCTCTACAACAAGAGCAGCAGAATCAAGAGATCAACTGGGAACAGATCCCAGAAGGAATCAGTGATCTAGAGCTGGCAAAGAAGCTCCAGGAAGAGGAGGACAGGAGAGCTTCTCAGTACTATCAGGAACAAGAACAAGCAGCTGCTCAGGTCCAGGTAAGAAGACAGTACTACAGAATATGATCATCAGTTTTAGAAAGTATTAATAATTGCATAGACACATCAGTGCTTGTACATATTTCCACCTGAGGTGTTTATGGCAATCTTTAGGAATGTGCTACAATTGTTGGAGTATGCATGTAGATATGGCAACTGCAAGCATTGAAATACTTTAAAGCAGGCTTAACCTTCTAAAGTAGGGTTTCATTTATACTGCTTAATTTGGAATGATGGTATGAATTAGCATGTCAGGTTACAAAGATGGTATTAGCTAGTATTTTATATTACTTGCAGAAGAGCATTCAGCTAAACTTTCTAATAATAGCTGAAGTTTTGTCTTTATTTTGTCTTGCAGAAGTTTGTTGCTGTACATTTTTAGGTGATTTAGACTGTGATGTCATGTGAATTTATTATGTTGTTCCTAATAAGGCAACTGACAGTTTCTCCCAGTATACCTTTCCATCCCACACCTATAAGCAGCCGATTTCAAAATCTGAAAATGTGATTCAAGCACGTCTGTGCAAAAATGCAATTTAACTGAATCTTCAGTTCCAGAGACAATATAAAGTTGGTATTTTGGATTTAGACAGTTCTTAACTACTGTGGACTTCTAGATCTGCTTTTATTTACAAATATGTAAGAGATAATCTATATCAGGCCTGCATCTTTGGCTTGAAGTAATTCAGAACCATTAACTGATAAGTTTTTTAATCATGAAACAAGAATTTTCACAGGTAAAAGCTGTGTTATTTGCAGTGCTTGTTGCTTTAATAGCAGTACCTATCCAAAACACAGCTTCATTACTGCTGGCTGCCAGAGGTAGAAGGAACTGAAGAACCTGCTGAACAGGATTAAGAGCCTGCTCATTTGAAGCTATGAATGAGTAACAGAGGGAATAGATGATGAATTAACAAAACTTATGTTGCCTTTGTATACCAACCCTCTTGCCAAGTTATTAAAGAGTTTCTAGTCACAAAAAGCTGCTGCCTTACCATTAGCTCACTGTCCACACCAGCACTTTTACTCTGCAGATAGTGAAATGTGGATTATGTACTTAGAAGAGAAACTAAGAAAAAATTCCAGTACAATAACACAGAAGTGCCAGAAAGTGCTTGAAACCATATTTTATTGAAATTACTGATCTGAATATGTGGACACAACAGAAGGGACACATGAAACTTGAAATATATTTTCAGCTGACCCAGTTTTCAAGAAGTATGGAATTTTGTGGAGATCCTAGAGCAGGTATACCAAAAACCCCTACCTGAATTCTGGCTTGCATAATACTTTTTGTTGGTGGACTTGACCACACAGTAGCAGTTCAGGCTGTATCTGCAAAGGTGCTGGGTTTATTTCCCATGTTATTTTCCCTACACAGCAGGTACAAGGTGCTGCCTCTCCAGCCAGCACGAGACAATCCGGGAGTAACGAACGCAAACGCAAAGAGCCTCGAGAGAAGGAGAGGGAGAAAGAGAAGAACAGCTGCGTTCTCTTGTAACAGAAAATGGATTCCAGCTGGAGCCAAGTGCATGTCCTCAGAAGCAAAAACAAGGAGTAAAAAGGAAGACAAACCTGTTACATGCCGCCTGTGCCTGATTACCCCATGGATTTTGTTCATGTTCCAAGAGAGGATGGATGACTTTGTAACAATCAGACTTCCTTCAAAGTCATAGTGCGTGCTGCTCAAGAGGGAATCCCAAATCACAGTTGGATGAGGCTGTGCTTTGAGTTAGTCATAAGAAATACTGCACCTTGTAGCTGAACACACAACTCATGGCAAGTCCTGTGTCATAGTGACATCCATTACTCATTACATCAGTTAGTAAGCTATTTTATCTTCTACTCTAAACAAAGGTAATTCATTTTGTGTAAGGCTTTCTCCTGAAGTCTGTACACGAGCACAATGGAGTTCGGTGTTAATTCCATAGTATGAAACTATATCTTAGGCTGGGTATAGTCTCCACGACACAAGAGCCCAAATAACAGCTGGGCACTGCCTCCTCAGTGTGTCCAGATTTCTTTGCTTCTGGATCTGGTGTGTTCTTTTTTTTGAACCCAGATTTATACTTGTTACTGCTATCACTGCATCTCCTGGCCAGCTTTCTTGCCCCAAGAATGTGACTTGATAGGCAGCATACAAAAATTGTCATGAAAAAAATGGGGCATTTATTAAAAAGCAAGATGAATATTGTTTGCTTTTCTTGCAACTACAAACTGAGTATGGCAACTCAGATATTATCAGGGTTAAACAAGTAATTTTATAGGTAACTTCTTTTTCTTTTATTATTTTTTTCTCTTGTAGGTAAACTGGACCAGATAAGCTTTTATTTATTGACCTCTCCATATGATAGATGAATGAGAGGATACTAAAGTCTATAATAATCATTATTCTATATAAGAATGCAGAGTTAAAATAACTAACTATCTGCCTTTTATCCAGAAGTACCTTGAACTTCAACATGACGTTAACGTGTCCACTTGTGTATTTAAGCAAGTGTACTGTAGTTAAAAACACACTTTTTTGTTTGTTTTATAAATCATGTATTCTTAAAAAAAGCACACTTCTGAAGGGGTGAGAGAGGAGTGAAACTGCTCTCTGAGATGGTTTGAACGGTGGTCAGGTGTAATATTTTGTTTTTTAAATCACTAATTTAGAATTTTTGGAAACCAGGTTTTTCTAATTTATGGGAACCAAATAAACATGTTGCATCTTGTAGTATTTATAGAATGCAGAAACAGAACACTTGATGAATTATGAGGGAACCACAAATCTTCCTCCACTTCCATTAAATCAAAAAACAATTCCCTTCTTGCTTTTGATAAAAATTTCTATTTATCGATTTGTAGATACTTTTGAAAAAGGCTGCTTCTCCTGGACAAGTTCTGTATCCGTGCTCTAAGCCTTAGTGTTCACACAGACTAACCTGGGCAAGCTAAGGTGGAATATGACATTCCTGCTTCCAGGTGTTTGGAGAATGTCTACAAAAGTGGGTGTCTAACACAAGTCAGCAGTAAGAAGCCACTCCACAATTATTTCAAGCAAATTTGCTGTGCTGATGGCAACCAGTCATCACATACATCTGTTACCAGAATGAAAATGAGATAAAGGAAGAATGTCTTACCAACTGAAGGGCCAATTTGTATCACTTTTCTTCCATGCCTTTTCCTCTTTCGTTTTTTTCCACTTTTGTTACGATTTCCCTTTTATAATGATGAAGTAATGAACAGTAGAAGGTCTCTAATATATAAATTGTAAATTTAAAAATATCTTCTCTAGAAAAGTCATGCCCAGAGAAGTAATTTTAATACTTAATGTATGCAGTTCAGATAATTTTCTATGTCAAAGCAAAGGTTGATGTCTTTTTTTTCCTTTGCAGCAGCCTAACTTCTTCAAAGTAATGTGATGGAGGATCACCAACATAATGACTTAGCTACTTTAAGTAGATGAGAAACTATTCCAATAGTGTCGATAACAGAGACTTTAAGCCAGAATGTTGTTTAAAAACATTCTGTTACTAAGACTTTTCCAAATTTGTGTATTTACATTTATTTATTGACCTTGAAAAATAAATATGTCAAGCTAAGTTGTTTGTTATTATTTTCAGTGACAGTATTGCCACTTTAACTCCTTTTGGAAGGAATCTAGCTGTTGTGGCTATGGAGTTTATCTCTTTGCCTAAGATACTGCTCATATTAGAAGAATTCATGTAACATTTCCAGTTTCAGACTGATGTGCCTGAAACTTAGTATACTATACTGTAGTATTATGGTCGTTTGGTCACAGGAAGAAGAGTTAAATGCAGTGCTCATCATGAAGTTCCAACTCCCAGATAATTCTGTTTCTTTTAATAGAGGAGTAAAAGTTTTTCAGGGTATTTGAGATGGAAGGCATGCTGTTCTCTGTTAATATCCTTTTTTGTTTACAGGTCTTGAAGTTTTGGAAAAAAGGTAACGAATTCCTGAAATCTAGGGCTGCATGAGTTGAACTTGTTAGTGGCAAAAGTTATATGCAGTTGAGCTTCCTAATACCCAAAATGAAATTCGTCTGGAAGCTTAATTTATGCCCTACTGGGAGTGACCATTCCAAAAGCACCTGTCACAGTTGCTATCTCTGACACTATCTGAGGATCAAAAAACCTGAACAGAATTGCTTTTATCAATATGAAGTGAGCTTGGAAAACAATAATGCACAATATAGTCTTGGAGTACCAGGAAGACAATATCTACTTCTGTTTACTTCATTTGCCTTTTTTTTTTTTTTCCCCTCCAGCTCATGTTTTGGCAAAAGGGTATATAGATTTGTACTTTTAAATCTATTTATACAATTTAGCATGCTCATGCTGCAAATACCTACATAATATATATGAAAGTGTCCAGAAAAGTAGAGTAGAACTTGTTTTCCACTAGATAAATGCTAGCACAGAAAACAAAATCATAGAATTTTTGTTGTTGCATTATAGTTGTGACATAAAAAAGCTACATACAAGTATTCTTAAGATTAGCAAAAAATGGAGCACTGCCATAGAGATGTTTTTCTATAAGGCACTTTGTAAATGCTCAAATTCACCAGTTTTGTTGTGATGCTCATGGAATCTGCAACCCAACAAAGCAGATCCAAAGGAGCGTTGTAACACCAGAGAACGAAATTAGCATTCCTGAAAATTCACTTAAACACAATGCAAAAACTACATTTTGTAGCTGTCCCTGTTCATTTAAGAAAAAATGTGTTCAGAGTCTCTGCAGAGCTGCTCGTGTGGCTCACAGGCACAGGCTCTGCTGGAACCTTGGATTGCCAGGCTGGCTCTTACTCACTTGGTATTTCACATTATTGTCATGTTTCTTCAAACTTGTATACACAAGCTCTTGAAAAAAATTTCCAGTATGTAATAAAAGGCAGTTCTAAGTTCTTGAAATGGAATTTTCTTGTGCATTCAGCAGGAAATACTCAAGTGAAAGGTAAAACTGATGTATTTTTAATGGAACCATTCTTTGTTCCTGCTCCACTTGTTCTGTAACCAAGTCAGCTCATTGCTTGGATCAGCTCTTTGTATTAGGATGCTTATTTGAGAATCTATACAAACTGTCCTTCAATACAACATACTGAATTAAGAGCTTATTTAATATAAAAGTAGATTTTTAAAGGTTGCAGCATTCAACAGGTGACTCAGGAAATGCACGTTAATTGATGCAGAATCCTTATTAGAAAGCCTATTACAGAACAGCAAAAATAGCAAGCTGTAGTTTGTTTGCAGTCAAATGCTCCCGTTTTTCCCATCTGTGCTCCGATGAAGAACACCTTGGTAGCAAGAAAAATCCAACTCTGAAAACTGTTCATTCAGTCCAGCCTACGATAGCAAACGTCACGTGCCAGGCCTGAAAATGGCATTTCATCTTGAGGAGGGCTCATCCTTTTTTATTAAGCATAATTAGCCAGAGACTGTTAGCGCCGAGTGGGAAAATGGGAAGAGGTGAGTGACACCTTCCCAAACCACGTCATTGACACAGAGTCTGTCTATGTTCAGTGTTCCTGTACAGCTCCCTCTTGCTCACAGCCTGGCCAGGAGAAAAGCAGTGCATTTAAACTCGGCTGTGATCTGCTTTGATGGGGAAGTGCCACAGGGGAATGCTAAGCAGGAAAGAGAGGCTGGAACACAAAGGTCCCTATGCTACCTCTTGAGATTCTTTAAGGCTTTGTCCTTAATTTTGCTGTTATTTTGGACACAAATAGCTGTGGCACAGCGTGCGGTGGCCACATTTTCTCACCTAGGTAATGCCCAGCAGGTTCATTTCCTGGCAGGTTGGCAATGTCTGTCCCTGGACACGCTGCTGTTCTCTCTCACTGTGCTTTAAAGTTAGGACTAGCTGTGCCGATCCTCTGATAGCTCCAAATATTCCTATTAAATGTCAGTTGCCTAATGTTCAGTCAATGTCAGCTCCTGTCACACTGAGCTCTCTTTGCTGGAGAGTTCTCTCTTGAGAACTTGCTGAAATCTGCCTTCCCCATTGCTTTTCTGGTTTGTAGGATTATTTGTGTTCATGGAGAAGCTTCATGTGCTGAAATGGGAAATTCCTTGCTTTTCAAGGTTAAAACTTTTAAATACGCAGTTAATTATCATTAGAAAATCAAGATTCCATGTTTGCCTCTACAGCACACAAAATTGTGCAACATAATAATGCTATTTTTGGGAAATCCTAGGGGGCAATTCAGATGAAGTTTCAGGACTTTTTCTAGCTCAGTCTCAGCAGTGCTTGCAAACAGTGTAACTGCTGCAATCAAGGCAGCTGCTGCTCTGATCAGTGCAGCCAGAGCTGAGGCACTGCCCGTGCTGCCCTCCCAGCCAGCAGGGTCTGGGGCTGTGCCAGCGTTACTGGGGCCAAAAGTGAACAAAATGGGCTTGTTTGATAGTCACACACTCAGCCAAATGTACAGAGATCTGGGGGGTGGACAGGGACACAAACTCAGCTAAGTTTTTTTATTTTTTTTAATTACTCTCTTGAACTTTCCTTTAGTGCCGACCCAATTTCAGTTCAGGTCCCATCCACCATAAGTGATACCGATTGTGAAACGTGGGGATTGATCTACTAGTGTCTCATGAGCCAAAGCCTTCAGCTGAGACTACCTGTGCTTCTCCATCACAGAGCTGCATGAAATAATGGGATACTAGGTCTGTCTTGAAGTTCATGTTCTCTTTCCTTGTTGAACCCCTTAGGAAAAGTTGGATGGGTTTTTCATTTTTAACTTCAGCTGTAACTTTGAAAAGTTTATGCTAAGCAGTTTTGAAAAATTTTACCTTAGTTTAGCATTTTTAGATTTCTTCTGAATGTGTTTCCAAAAAAGCTGGGATAACTTGTATTTTTGTCAGAAACCTTCTGATGAGATGACTTTTGTTCCTGCTTACTGGCCTAGGAAAATTAGAAGGAACACCAGTGTGTCTTAAATCACATTAAGAACTTAAATCAGCTGAGTGATGGGAACACCCTTGGGTTTGCTCATCTCTTGTTTTGGTGAACTCAAAAATAACTAGAAAAACAGACAATTTTCTCTCTAGTATTTTATTATCAGGCCAGCAATAGGTCAGTTAATTTTAAGGTTTTTGTTATTGCAGATTAATGAGAGCCAGAAACTGATTTATCTTAGTTACTGTTTTGTTTACAGTTGAGTTCCAGTGAAGCCCTTCACACTGAAAGATTGAAAGCAGGTTCTCTGTGCAGTAACAGGATGGGGACTTTGGCCAATTGCACATGGGTAGATATTACCACTGATACTGTTAACTACAGGAAAAAAGTATTGCTGTGGAAATAAAATCCTCCTTTTGCTCAGAAAAGCATAGTAGTAGGTGGTGTCTTCAAGACACTGCAGCTAGATACAGTGAACCAAGGAACCTGCTTGTGGACTTTAAAACTATTTGTAATCCAGCTTTTGCATTTTTTTATCATCAATAGTTACAATAATTACATGTTTGCATTCCATATACTCGGGTTACAGCAGTATGCTTTCTCTTAGGGACTGGCAAGCAAAAAAAAACCTTTAGAGAACCCTGTAAATAAGTGACCACAGTTAAAATGATTTCAAGGGACAAACCTATTGTAGCAAGGGTTTCTTCACCTGTATTTTGATAACTCTTGAAATCACTAGTGCTGTAACATTATGCTGAAAAATAATGGTCAGGGAGCTACAGTACAGACATTGATGAAATAAGCAGGTTTTGGTATGGATACACTTGGTCCTTGCAGAAACACCCCCAGTTAATGTAGGTTGCCATCAGATTGTACTGAACAGGTCATAGCACCTGTGAATGGTTTTTCCCTGTGTTTTTGCAGTATGTAGTCACTGTTTACAGGCTAAGCCTCACAACTTTGACAGCAGTTCTTAGAACTTTAGAAGTATCAAGTATTTGTGCTGTGCCACAGAAATCTGCTCTAAATCTGTTACATCTTGCTCAGTATTATGTTAATTCCTTATAGCAATTTCTTTATATGGGAGTGAGAAAGACTCCCAGCAGTTTCCCCACAATAACTTGATAGAGCTTTAATGATATATGACACAGTTTTAGTTTATATTACAGCTTTCAGCAAAACAAGTTCTTAAAGTATTTTTGGGGTTTTTTTTTTAGTAATTTTCAATTATCCTTTTATCTGGTCACTAGTTGCATAGCCCTTATTTGTACCACTTGTGATAATCACCTTTTACACCTACATGTAAGCTTAGCAAAGAAATGACTGATGGAACATACAAAAATGAATCCTACAGAAGTCACCCCAAGTTCTCCAGTGCTAAGTCAAATATTTGTCTTAACTGCCTTGACTGGGTCTTTTTACAATGAAATGTTTTTTAAAAAAGCCCCCAACACAAAACCCTGACGTATTTTAGAAAAGTTCCAAAATACTTTTAGATTAGTAATGTCTTCAAGATACCATCAGAATTGTGCAATTCCTGTGTTAAATCAGCAGCTTAGCTCTGAGTCTGTTAGTCACCCCATGCTTACCTGATCTCTAGTCTTAAAAGGAAATGCAAAATAAAGCTGATGCAAGTGACTCTGGCTTTACCAAGAGGGGAGAAGTTGATTTTTTTTAACTTGTATTTTAGAGGTGCATGACACAATTAAATCTAGTCATGCAGTAGCATTTGTACCAATGTATGTGAATGAAATACTTTTGATCATGTTACACCATTATCCAACACTGTAATGGCATCTACAACTTCAACTACTGAATGTTTTGCATTTTAAAAGCCTTAATTGTTTATATTGTATTAATGTGTTTTTAAAGACTATAAGGAAATAACATTTTCCTTGTAAATTGTTAAAATAATTTTGAACACAAATAATTTTCAGAAAAATCCAGTTCTGTATCTTAATACCCCTTTTTGTTTGTGTACCACAAAGCTGTTAAATTCTGTTAACCTTTTAAATAGTGTCTCCTGTTATCAGCCTCTCTCTAGTTCAAGGTCTTTATTCAACTGAAATTTATTTTGGTTAACAGTCTTCTGAAACTCATTGTATGTAAATAAATTTAAGTGAGCAAACCTAAATAAATATTTCATTTAGATATTTAAGTTCTTTCCTAATAATAAAGGTTGGATGATACACTTAAAAAAACCAACAAAAAACAACCCTACAATAACTCACTGTGGAATAGAAAAGGATAGATTCCTGGTGCTCTTAAGCTTTTGATAAAGTCAAAGCTTTCGGCAATTTGTTTTCAATCAGGTTTTTTCCCCATTGTACAGGTTTGTTTTAGCATTTAAGTGAAATGGCTACACCTGCACAATCACATTTTTAATTTAATTAAGCTCTAACTGTTGGCATGCACATCTAGACTTTTACAGGGAACCAAGCACAGCTCAAGTTTTATTTTTGTGCCTCTCTATAGCTTTGTCTTTTAAGGCTATAAACTTCCAAATTGCCCATTTGATCCATTAGCTACTATAAATTCATCTTGGAGCAGATATTTGTTTTGTGTGTGTTGTCACACCTGATAAAGCACAGACTGCAGCCAAATGCACAAGTACTTTTGAAAATGCACTGGGAACTGGGTACTTTCTCTTGGAAACTCCTGCAGCAAAACTCAGCAAATTGAACTTCTCAGATCTTTTCTTTCAAGAATTGAACAAGATGTATTAAATGGATTAAGGTAAGTGACACACTTGCTGAGACAGTTCATTTCTTTTGTTTAAACCTAAATATTCGTCAGATGTGACTATCTATATAGGACTAATTAGAGATAATGCTGTTACACAGCAGGTTTCTCTCTCCTCCACCTTTCCTGAGAGGCTACTCCTTCCAAACCACTTTAGTTTAACTCATTCTCTGCTGTGCTCTTAATTCCCCTGGAACACTGCAGGTGCTTAGCAGTTCTTCCACACAGCAAGCAGAAATCTGCATCTTCTTACTGCCTCATGCCTTAAAAAAATGTATCTTAAATCCTTCTTTCACAGGCAGTCTGGATGAGTAACCACTTGCAGCTCTTATTCAAGGACTATTTCCTAAGCTCTTCTGTTCTGCTAGGAGCCCCCAGTTCCTTTGGGAAGCCATCCACCACCCAGCTTTTCCAAATGGGATTCATTTGCTTTTCCCCCTTGCTGAGCAGCAGAGTTCTGATCTATATCCTTACCCTGGCTGGGTGATCGAGTCCTGGCCTGGCTGCCTGCCATTCCTATTTGGGCCTGGTCCAGAAAGGTTTAACACAGACCCTGCCATGCTGACCCAAACCAGAAGGCTGAACAAGATGCAGCCTTTTGCTTAGGCCTCATCAGGGAGCAGCTGCAGGAGTCCCCAAGCAGAGAGTCTGGGGTAGTCTGGTGTAAAACCCAGCTGTTTCCAACTTCCACAGAGCTTTGCTAAACACAAAGAGCAAACCAAAATTATTTCTTTGGGTCTTGCTTGAGTGTTTTGCTGTGTTTTGGTTCTAATCATCTTCTGTGAACAAATGTGCTTCTAAGTTTTCAATTCAGTAACAGTGAAGGAGACAAGGAAGTTTTAATTAGAACCTAGTGGCACCCATGCTTTGATTTGCCATACCAACATGTCTATTTAATCTGCCTTCCTTCCCCAAAGATTGCTTTAAAGACTTACTAGAAGCTATACAGAATATGAAGGTTTATTTCAAAAGAATACATTTGCAAGAATACACATAAATGCACTCAATGTAACAGTACCTTCTGCAAAAATAGGTTACATAATACCCAGTAATGAAAGAACAAATCTTATTTCTCTACAAATTAGAAAGCAGAGATAATAGCCTGGACAACCTTCAAAATGGAGGTTATTGTGGATGTTGTGAGAAGTATTGTGAGAAGTAGCTAACTTTAAAGCATGACACCACAGAGCTAATGTTGGCAAATCAAACTACTAGCACACAGCTGCAAACTATTCTTTTATACAGAATTAACAAATATTTTGGTTCCAATTTCTTTATACATAGCTCTAGTGCCTCAGGGAAAATGCTTATCAAAGATACACAAAAACTATTCAAAATTACAACGTAACTATTAAAATGCCTCCAAAATTGAGAGGAAAATAATCATGTTAAATTAAAAAAATTTAACCAGGATTTCCAGACAAGATTTCCTGTTCTTAATCAGAGAAAGTTTACAAGAGATTTCAATAAGTTATCTTGAAACCAAATAGCTGTAGATCTTAGAATCTTCGTGGAGGTCCACCTTTAAATGGCTTAAATCCTGAGCCACTTCCCCTCTGCATGGAATTGCCTGTGATCTGTACAACTCTATTAATGGGTGAAGAGTTACTGGAAACAGAAGTTTTAAAAAAAGTGTTATGATACATACCTAAACTGGTACACAGGTAATAACATTCTTACATCTCCTGTCACTCAACTGTTAAACTTTAAGTCTCAGAAGAGACTTGAAAACATTCAAGAGAAGAGACTTTGCAGGGGTGCCTCCGTGCTGTGCTGCTGGGCTCCACCCCTGGGGAGCCCTGTGCCGGCAGGGCCGGAGGGGCTGTGCTGTGCAGCAGCCACAGGAGTCACCCTGCTGCCACCCACACTGCTGCACTTCTAAGGACACCAAAGCTTGCAGGGGCTCAGTAGGGAATGGAGGAGGAGTGGTTTCTGTACCTTGTATGTGGAGCCATCATGCCCCCTCCTCCACGGCCATCTCCCATTCTCCTTGTGTCATGATAGCCACTTCCCTGAGAACTGGGTCCATGCCACTCTTTCCTTGGTCCAGTTTCACGACTGTGGCGTTCTACGACGTGTCTGTCCTCGTTGTAGTGCTGGGGAGAAAGTGACAGTCATTCCCACAAAGAAAGGCCTCTTTTATCTACAGGAAACAGGCTTGTCAAGAAAGGTAAGCTTACAGCTGAGAGAATAAACACAAGTCCAGCCCCTTTTAAGATTTCAGTCCATATGCTGCCCACACATGTTTACATTATTCCTGTTAATTCCAGGTAACAGAAACTTAGTTGCAATGGTGAGTGTGTGGGCAGGCAGGCAGTGAACTTCCACAAACTCACACTTTACTCCCAATTCTGCCCTGATCTCATTATCACTGGCATGAAACTCAGGAAGAAGAACATTAATACCTTTTAAATGCTTCAGGATTTACCAGCAGGAGTGAATTTATCTGTAGTCTTTAAAGACAAGTCTTGCAAAAGGATTTTTACTCAGTGTCACATTATGAATTCCAATTACAAACTGCACTGAAAGTAGTAGGCAGTGTATGGTTAAAACCCTAAAAAGGTGATGACAAATTCTCAAAAACTTTTCATCTACTCTCTTGGGTATTGTTCTGATCATAAAGATGCCAGACAAAGAGACTAGGGTATTTTTTCTGCAATTCCTTGGGTTATTAAAAAAGAACCTTTAACATAAGGAAAACTAAGTTGAAACTAGGCAGAATGCTTGTGAATCATTTTTATGATGCTATATGGTCATTTTTCCAGCATGAGCCTGCATTTTCCAGCCTCTACTTCAGGCACACAAACACAAGAAGGTGACTCACTTGTCCTCCACCTCTCTCTCCCATCACGCCCCGTTCTCCTTCCCTGCCTCCATAGCCGGAGGCGCTGCTGCGGCTGCCGGGAGGCGCTCCCCTCACGTGGCCCGACACTTCCCTTCCCGACCGATCCGGCCGCTCGCCTCTGTAAAAATTGCTTTCATCAAAATTTTGGTTTCAGTATAGTTGAATTGGTACCAAATCACAGCACATGTAGACAGCAAAGATTCCTGTGGTTCTTAGCAATCTGCAGCTGACTTCTTAAAAACGTTCTTTTAGATCATGGGGCTTTTAAAATAATTAAAGCTCACATGCTACTCATTTACATCTGCATTCTACACAAAAGCCTCCTTAACTCTTGCGTTACTACTCATAATTAAGAACAGACTGCTGGGAGTCAGCATCCAGTTCCTGGATGAGATTTAGCATTTGATAACCTACATATTTCTTCCAATGTTCCCCTTTAGGAGGGGAGGGTCTATTCTCTCTTTAGACACTAATTCTTGAGGAATTGCTACTATGGATAAATTCTACAAGAATCAGAGCTGTCACTGGTTAGTCAGCACATTTACCTGCCATCCCGTTTGTCTGTGCTTATGCTTCCCTCACTCTTCCAATTTGTTTGCCTAGGTGGGTTGGAGCCGGTTTCCCTGGGATGCCGGCCGTGCGGTATTTCCGGTCTGTCGTGAATGATCACTGTTCTCCTTTCATCTCTGTCTCCTCGCACTTCCCGCCTGTCCGTGTCCCGGAGCTCACTCCTTGCCTGTGGTGGTTCATTTCTTCTGGACTCACTGAAGCTCTTGGGATATCTCTCAAACCCCGGCTCTTCTCTTCGTGCTGTTGGGCGAGTCTTTTTTGCCTCACCTTGATTTACAAAACGATCTCGCCTACATTGTTAAAGTAGGAAAGAGTCATTTGCTTGTTTCCCATTTTCACCTTTCTCTGCACACGTAAGCACATGCATAAGGATATAAAATATCATTCATCTTTGTATTACTTGTTTGTTACTACAGATGTGGAATAGAAATCAAAGATACTTCCCACCCCAAACTGTATTTATTTCTACAATTGTAGTTTTGAGCTTGAGTTCTAACAGCCAGTTAAACATTTCTTTATGCATTTATTTTTTCCTATTTTGGTCAGAGTAATTTAAGCAACTATGGGGCCACCTTTTTGCCCAGTATGAAACAGGGGGAATGCCAGATTTCTCAAGTCAGAATTGTATTTACAGTTCTAGTTTACTGCAACCTACAAGCAGGATTCCAGAAGCTACAATTATGTGGTCTTAGCTTTACTAGTGGTTACTGGAGATGTTTAATGGAACGAAGAAGTTGCATCTGGAACCAGCCATGTACTGCACAGTAAATTACACAGGTAATCAACTGGAACTTGTGACTAGATGTGAAAGAGGAAGGAATAATTGCAAAAATCCTTTTGAAATGTCTCAGAAAAAAGGCCACCAAGTAGCTAACTTAAAGTCCTCAGAGAAAAACAGATTAGAATCCATGCTATAAGTGGCCAGTCCTGAAGACACAAGAAACATCAGGACAGTATTGCAATTCACATCAGAACTGTGTAAAGCCTTTAGCACCGTTCAGTTTTGAACAATTAAGAGTGAAATCCACAGAGATGCTGGTGGACAAATACCTGTTCCATTATCTAAACTTACCTATCAAAAGATGATGGAACAGAAGAACCTTCTGGATATCGGCCTCGTTCTCTGTGATCAAAGTCATTGAACCTGTTCTGCTGGCGGCTGTAATCTGAGCCATGGCCAAAACGTGCATCTGTATCAAGAGCCATCTTCTTACTCTCATTCCAGTAAGGATCATCTCTCCTTTAGCCAAAATAAAGGAACCCTCATCAGTCACATGTGGCCAAATCAAGGCCTAATAACACAGAAAACGGTTGAGAGTCAGTTGTCTGTTTTAGGAGATGCTCATTTGACCTTTGGGAAGCCACTGACAAAGGTAGACTCTTTAAAGGGCGGTGGACAAAAATAATTTAAGAAAACGCCCCAAACTAACCATCCATTTAGCAGAAATATGAATTCTTAAAGTAAAAGCTAAAAGCTTCAACTATTAAGGCAGAACAGCTTTTCTCAGCAAATGCTCTGAATCGTGGTTTTTTCACACAATAAGAATTAATTCATGAGATGCTTCTCTAATTTCAAAGCTGCCTCCTACAGATAAGGAGTGTTTCATGTTTGTCATCAACTAATGTCAAACCAAACAAATACCAGAAATCCAGTTCTTCTGTGAAGACCTGCTTCAGGTACAAATGCATTTTCAAGTCTGATACAAGGTTTGTAGCGGTTTCTTTTTATTATGTACTGCAAAAAACCAGTTTGAGAATTACCTGTGATCTACATCCCGTGGACGTTTCAAAGAATTCCTCTTTTCCTGTTCATACCGGAGCTGCTGCTGCTGCCGCCGGAGCTCCTCCCTCTCCCGCGCAATTCGCTCCGCTTCTTTTCGACGTTCCTGCCGTGAAGGGAACCACAAACAGAGCAGGTCTGTACTAGAGATACCCAGAGAATAGTTAGCAAGGATACAGACTTATCCCTTGACACTTTTCTGCTCAAGGTTATCTGATAGAATTCATCCTTGGGTAGCATGTAAGATTTAAGAGCACAGGGAATATTTCTTTAAAAAAGATGAGATGCTATTATCCGTTACATGGAAATGTCTCCAGGTAATTTCTTGTATTACTACTGTATTTATTTCCCAGAAACACTTCTTGATGTTTGCAGTGGTATTCTATAGGAAAAATCTAGTCAAAATATGGAAGAGACAAATATGGTATAGACGAAGTGATCTGTTGTACTTCATGTTTGGAGACTGACTTGTATAGCTGCTATAGTAGCAAGCACTTTACATCAAATTACCCCCAAGCAAACAAGATGAAGATTCCCGTTGTTGTATATTGTGAAGTATGTAATGTTTGGGTAGCTTTTACAAAAGAAAAAGGACCAGGTAGAAAAGTGAAGAGCAAAATTCCCTGCAAGGACAATCTGGGCCATCCTCCAAAAAACTCCTGCACAGTCCAGAGCACAACTCAGCCCACCTGTTCAATCCGAACACGCTCCCTCTCCAAGCGCTCCCGTTCCATCCTCTCCCTCTCCAGCTTTTGCCTCTCAATTTCGAGTCGCTCCCTCTCCCTCAGGCACTCCTCTCGCTCGTGCATTATCCGTATCCGTTCTCGCTCGCGGCGCTCTCGCTCCGCAATTTCTCTTCGCCTGAAGAAAAAAAGAAAAGAGGTAGCAGAAATTCATCTGAAAAATTTAGCCAAGAAAACCTAACGTCACCTTAGGCATTGACATTCAAAAACTACTTCAGAGTATAAGCTCTTCACAGGAGTCCTTGCACCAGAAGTCTACTCCTTTTAGCCCCAAGTAGCCAAAGTGGTTTTAGCTTATCTAAACCATTGGCAGACAACTGAGAGGAAGTTATTTCAAAATCATTTCTTGATGTATTTTATTCTTAATCTGGATTTCTCATTTGTCATGCGGCACACAGTAACAACAGTATTCAGTAGCCAAGAATATGATTGGATTTAAAAAATAAATGCTATTTTAACTCTTGTCCTCTTCAAGCTAACAAAAAATTTAGAGTTTTCTGTCCAAAAAGTAAAACAGACAATCATGATCAGTCTGAGTTGCACAGGTTAGTAGACTCATGAACAGCTTCATTTTGCTTTCTTCTTTTTACCTGCCATAATGTAGCCTAGAGGAAGCACAAAAGGCATTTTCTCCTTTAAGCTTTGTGCTTGCTGGGAATTCCTTTGTTTAGGGAAACCCAGCTAACAATACAGCTCATTTAACTGCTCTTCACAAGCTTTTGGCCATATGGAAACAGCAGGACAGAACAGTGTAGCCATTTGGTCCTTCTGTATAAAGGGTCAAGATTCTATTATGCTTGATTTGTCATTTACATATACAACATTCTCTATATAAAAACAAACAAATCTCAAACACTACTTTTGACCCTAGTCTGCTTCTCACCTTTCCAAAAAGAAAACCAGTATGCAGTAACATTTATGAGATACACCCCCCACTGTAACCAAATCTAAACTGTGTGTGTACATATATAGCTATTAAAAGATAACACAAAAATCTTGGAGTTTGTTAATTCACATAAAGATACTGTTAGGTAGAATCCCAGACTTTAACATCTGGTTAGAAGGCTTGACAGAATGCATTCTGATTAGATTTCTAAATATAGTATCTGATCAATTAATGTATAAAATAGCCTTTAGCAAAAAGTTGAATTACTACCTTCGCAGTTCAACAGCTCGTCGTATTCTTTCCAATCGAACCATGTGTTCTCGCAATCTCTGTTCCTTCATCTTTTCAAAAGGCAAGATATCCTTTCTACCCCTGTATTCCCTGAATTTCACTTTATCTTGAATAATACGCTCTTTGTTCCTCAATATCTGTGGCTATAGATAGAGATTACAATGGTTATTTCAGAAGTCTCATTCATTTAGGGAGATTTCTGGATGCTACGTTCAAGTATCATTAATGACTTAGCAATCCCAAAGCATACAAAGCTTCTATCTAAGCTTAACAGTTAGTGATAGTTTATTGACTCTCCAGTGCAAATATCAACTGCAAGGTAGGATCAAATCAGGTAAGGATTGCATCAAATCTATAGATACTTACTTTATCAAACCTTCCCCTTCTAACTGTCCTAGTGTGGCCTTGGTCTCCTTTTGTTTGGTCTAAAACTACAACTTGACCTGGGCTTTTACCACCTAGTGAAGGGGGGAAACAAAAAAAAAAAAAAATAAAAGAAGGTTTAAAAACACACACACACAACTATCTCTATTTGCCTATGAGAAATTCTCCTTAGTGAAATTTCTAAATCTCTGAAGTGAACTGGTATTGATAGGAGAAGCATACCAGCACACACCTGTAATTAAATATTAGTATAAAGTATGGATGTAATAAAAGTGTTACGGGAGTCTAAGAAAGAACACGTGTTTAATTGTCTGGTTTCCAGTAAGAGCAAGAACATGGCCCCAAGACAAGTCAGACACACAGATTCAACAGGAGGAAATATGGCTATATGGCATACTTATTCTTTTCTTTTCTTCAGTTTTTTTAGTGGATTCTTGATTAGGGCCACTTGTTCCATTATCATTCTTCTCATCTTTACCTTCTGTTTTCTTGGCTTCTTTACTTTCTTTTTTTTCAGATTTCTCTGATTTCTTTTCTTCTTTTTTGGTTGATGGAGTTCTTATTAGGAAAAAGAACACAAAAATCCAATGAGGGAAATTCAGCTTAGAGGACTTTCACAATTTCAGAAGATGTGAAATTTCTTACTTGCTGGTTTTGTCACTTGATGCAGTCTTCTTATCTCCTATGCTCCTACCCGAACTAGATTTCTCATCACCTTCCTTCTTCAGTTCTTTTTTGGAGGGATCACCTTTCACCTATTTTTTTTTTTCAAAAGCAAAAAGGTTAATACAGATTCCTGTAAAAAGTGGTCAATTTTGGGAGGAGTGTTCATGTTATGAGACCTACTTTCTCCACAGAGATCTGCTGTCCGTGCAGCTCTGTCCGGTGCAGGTGTGCGATACACCTGGCCACTTCTGTACTAGAGGACATTGTTACTATGCCGTAGCATTTTGCCCCCGGGCTTCGTGCATTTGTGACCACCTTTGCACCAAGTACCTATGCAAACAGGGAGAATTCAGGTTCTGAGAGAGATGTTTCTACTAAGGAAGCTATGGTATTCCAGTAATTTTACCCTAGTATCTAAGAAAACAAAACAAATTCACCCCAGCAGCAACATAATTCCCACCCCACTGGACAGACTGACTGACACTCCCAAGTTCTCAAAAGCTTCGAGAACTTTATCCCAGCTTGCACATCAAGACATATTAAAGCTTGCATCCTGTTTCAACCAGTCACCTCCTCATGCCCAATATCTAAATGCTGCTCTTCAGTTATTGTCAAAATTCATTCACACCAACACCACAGACCTGAATTTGCTGGTTCACCTCTGACAGATGAACCACCATGAAAGAAGTCAGCAGCTGCCAATTCATGGCAGGAAGGTATAAGCAGTGTAAGCAGTAAGGGAGCCAATTCTTCAAAGTCATCTACCAAGTGTGTCAGTTAAGCCATTTTAGCATTCAGCTCTGACATCTCCTTCCTAGGGAGGTATTAAACAAGCTTTGTGTTCCTCCTCCTTGCTAGAATTTCTGTAGCCATTGGAGCCAGTCTCTTTGACATAGTCATGCTCTAAAGGCAAGAACTTTATCTTTCTAGCAGACTGTCATGGTACAGTCATTAAATATTTCCCAATCAATTTTAAAACTGGAAAGCTACATAAATGTAAGTACCAACCAGCTTTATAGTGAAAACAGCCAAGTAACTGGAAGTTTCAACAAAATATACTCTCAGGTGTCTACACCTGTGAATGCATTAAATAAAATCACCTACTATATTCATTAGCAAAATCAGATATGCCATTATCAATACACATACTTGATATTCACAGTGCTCAGGTTCTAACTAGTTCCCAAGATACAATAATGCCATACCTGCACAGGCTTACACAAACACTACAAATTCACATAGTTATCAGCAACTCCTTTGGGAAAATGAGAACCCTGGGTTTAGAAGACTGCTTAGCTTTCAAGATTTCCGCATTGTTCTATGGAATTTGTATGTTTCAATTAACCAAAAGTGGGAAAACAGACTTAATTTAAGCAGACTGTAAAAAAAAAAAAAAATTAAATCATTGAAAGAGTCCCTAAAGCATCATACATTAAATGTCACCTTTTTTTTACCAATTCTTCCCATTCATAAGCCTTCATAGCATGTTTTAAAAACAGTCTCCCAAAGCAGGATGTTCTATAACACTATTTGTATTACAATTTTATCAGTTAGTTCATTATCATGCATTCATGGTTAAATGCAGTTGCTACAAAGGAACATAGCCATCATTATATTAAAAGCCACAGTATTCAAGTATTTGTGAAATTTCTTTTGTACTTATCTTACCTCCACAGGAAGAAAAACTTCTTATAAAATAAACATATGGTTCTTCCTGTAAGCATACACTCTTACTGCTGCAGTATGGGGGTTTAGATTGCACTGGTCAAATATTTCCTCTCAAACCCTTATTTAAATCAAGTATTACTCAATTTCTGTAACTGAATAGAGGAGGGGGAATAGACACACACCACACACATGGTATCACACCCCATGAAATACCTTTCCATATTTGCCAAAGAGATTTTTCAAGTCAGCAGCTTTTGTGTTGGAAGACAGTCCACTAACCCACAGGTTTCTAGTTGAACTTCCACTGCTACCACTAACACTGCTCGTGCTTCCTGAAACAAGTTTTACAAAACAGTCAAAAAATTAAGGAGACAAAGGTACCATGAATATTTAACTAAAGTGTTGCTGAAAAGAGAAACTGAGCCTGTTACCTCTAAGTAATTGTTTATCTGGTTACCTTTCTTGAAAAGACTTCTATAGAAAAAAAAAATACGTGCCATAAGATTTCATTCATTTAACCATGTATTGAGACCAACAGCTTAGCTAGCTTGTACCCAAAGGACAGAGACAGAAAAATAATACAAATCTTTGTTAAAGGCATGCTTTACTCCTCATTTCGGTATGTACATTTAGCTTCAACATCTGGCTCTTCTCATTAGCTACCAACCATAAAAACAGTTTGTTTTGTTTTTCACAGTTATTGTTCTCCATCATGATGTCTGTACACTGCTCAAGTTACCAGAGACAGCAGAAAGGCAAACACAGGAGACTTGGATAATCCCAGCCTCCAGAATCATATGGTCAATTTTCACAACTTCTTGAAGTATCAGCTTCATCCAGAACAGTTTTTAAAAAATACTACTGGATGCAGAACTGGATACAACCCACCAGAATTATTTCCCACTTACTAAAGAAAATACATTTCCCACATACTAAATAAAAGCTGGAAAACATTATGTGCCTTAAATACTCCCCCCACTCCGTACATCAGGTATTTCTGCAACAACACAGCAATAAGAACTCAAGAGATTCATGTAATCTCACTCCCAGTATCTTTTAGCCTTCAGTTACGTAGATTGTTGTTGTTTGTTGCTAAACATATGAACTGCTTTGGAATATGTTAAAAAGTAGCCAGTCCTACAAGCAAGACCAGAACTAGATCATGATCTTGACAGCTGGAAAATCTGGCCATGTGTGGAGTTCTAAAAGGTAATTTAACCATCTTGAGAAAAAAAAAGGAGTTTTGGTTCTTCAATGCATCGAGATTAACTAAGAGCAAAAGGCAACATATCTCAGTTATGGTCATACTAAGGTTACCTTGATATTGGTTTAGATATATAAGGAAGAAATTCTTCCCTGTGGGCCCTGGCACAGGTTGCCCAGAGAAGCTGTGGCTGCCCCATCCCTGGAAGTGTTCTAGGCCAGGATGGACAGGGCTTGAAGCAACCTGGGACACTGGAAAGTGTTGTTCCATGGCAGAGCATTGGAACAAGATAATCTTTAAGGTCCCTTCCAACCCATAACACTCTGTGGTTCTGATACCCTTAGAACATCAGTAAACACCAATAAACAGCCAGTATCCTGGCTTTAGCTGTGTATACTAAGAAAGCCTTACAACAGTTACTACTACACTTATTACATATGCTACATAAATGAAGACACAGCCAATCTGCTCTCAGTCTTATTGTAAGCATGTAACTGTCATGAAAAGACACATCTACAGAAGACCTAATTATGTCTGCCACAAAAATTTCCTCTCAAATTCATGTATCAGGTAAGGTTTCATTTGTCTCTTAGTTTTATGCCAGAGATTCTGTGACAAAGGTTTTTGACAGAAAGTGAGTAGGTAAAATAAGGAGACTCATGAGCTCACACAAATGCATTTGTTCAACCATGAAGCATCAGTGTAACTGGTGACATTAATGTGCTCTTGAGCTCCACTCTTCAAATTTGTAATCGTAATACAGGGTTTTACGAAAACAGATGGAAACTCCAAGGCAAAAAATAGGTTCAAATTTAATACATGAAACAGCCACAAGTGCAATTTTGCAAGCTTGCGTCTCAGCTAGAGTACTTGGTTAAGAGTTCAGTTTATTTAAAAATGAGCTAGAATTACAAACAAACAAGACAAAAATTTCATTGGCATTACATTTAAGTACTTGCAATTTTTTTTTGCTTGTTTTGCTGTAAGTTACAGCAGGGTTATCTGAAAATTATAGCTTCTCATCAAAACAGACTTGGGAAACGCTAAATGGAATTTGCTCCCAAAAGTATTATGAAACAGAAGAATATATTTTCATCAAGTCTTTAGAATTAGTATTTTTGATCTTATGACAAACCTGGCGTGAGGAGAAACAAAATATATGGACACATACATACAGCAAATGATTACTGTACTTGTAGCATAATTTACTATAGACGGCTTAGGTCAATCATACAAGCCATTTTATTACATGGCAAGCAAATTCTCAATCAGGAAAGCATTTAGTTCAAGACAATACTACCCTGATTTATAATAGTTACCTTTATCATCCTTTGACGTTGTCTTGCTTTCTTTAGATTCCTTAGTAGAGCTAGAGAAGCAAATTAAAAAAATCAGAAGAAAGTTGAAACTACAGAATTTCGTGTTGCATTTTATACTACTAACACTAACAGACAAGTTAACATTTCAAAAAATAAAAATGAAAAAGGGCCAGACTGTATATTTGAACAAATGATTCCCTTATGGATTCTTGCACTGATTTTCCCCAAGATGCCTGAAGACCTAGATTTTCTGACAACTCTATTCAGTGGATATATGGCAATCTTCTCCAGATTTCAGGACGGGGACTTGACTTCATTTTGTGTTCTTAGAACTGATAGCTGTTCATTACCATCATCACAAGGACATTTAAAAAAATCGTCAATTTGAAAAAAATAAATAAATGCTGACAATTCGACAATGCAATCAGTAGGACATAGTGTCTATACGAAGATCTTGAATTTTAAAAAGGTAACTTATGGCGGTCAAAAAACCTATAGGCAGGAGCATAGGATACTAATTATAGGATTCTTGCTGCTACCCCCTTAATGTAGAGTGATCTTATTGAATGCTGGTACTCAGTATCGTAAAGAACTGACATAGAAAAACAAACCTCTTTGCTTGACCAGAGGCCCCAGTAGACGAGGGACCTTTCTTCAAAGTATCCTTTTCTTTGTCTCCAGATTCTGCTTTCTTTGAACCTTCTCTGGCTTCCTTCTTGACGGGATCACCCTTCACGCAGTCTTCCTTCTTACCATCTTTATGGTTCTCAGTCATCTCATAGTCCTTGCCTTCCTTCTCCAGGCTCTGTGAAATGGTATCCTGCACATCCTTTGGCTTACTTGCTTCAGAATCTGTAATTTTCACATTTTTACCTGTTTCTAGGAGGTCATCACCATCAAAATCCAGAGTGATGGCATCTTCGGCCTGGATTGTAACCGATATGTTATCATCCTCAGCTTCTTTCACAGAGGTGTTAGCTTCCATCTCTTCATGAGCCGTGTGATCAGCCTCAGCTAGGCTTTCTTCTGAAGGAAGAGGTTTAGATACTTCTTGTGTACCATCACCAGAACCTGCTTTATCTAAGAGGATTTAACAGGAATAAATATGGCAAAACAAGAAGTTTAAACAATTTCATATGCATAAGCTAGAATAGGACCTAGAAAATACAAAGCCAGTTATTAGCACTGATGGAAGGTTAGAAAAAACACAAGGTGTATTAACACAAATATAAATCCTTTACCCAGGATCACTTATTCTTCATGGCAAAACACATTTTCTAGAGACAAATACCAAAACATTAGGAGGGAGAATACGGTTTCATCCTGGAGATACCCATTCTTCATAAGAAGTATCCATTTTCCAGTTTAGGATTTAGCATTCCAGAAGAACATTGTTGCTTTGGGTGTTCACAGTTTGATTTAATCTGTCTTTGAATCTTCCTGGTTCCAGAACTTCTAACCTTCCCAAATCCACAAGAATTACAGTCTTGGAGAATTCCAGCCAGTCTTCCATGACGGTGCTCTCTGTTCTTTTCCTGTCCAAGCAGTTGCTTGGCAGTCAAGTGAGTTGTAGAAGGCTGCTGCAGAACATGGATGGGTGAGCCTTAATCCAGAGTTCGTAGACAAATGGTCCTCAGTCTTCATCCACTGGAAAGATTTTCCATCTCAGTCCCACAGAGACATCTCCAACTGTATTCTTGGATTTTCACAGATGACACACTTCGGCCATGGGGTCCCTCGTAAACACGGAGTCTGGAGTTTTATCCTGTAGCTTCAGTAATGTGTTTATTCCATCTTGTGTAAAGTGATGGTGTTCCATGTCCTTTCGAGTCCACAAAATGCAGAATCCTTATGACTTCTGTCCAGCAAGTCTGTTTGCCCAAATGCATTACATTCCTTCTATAGTTTCACTAATGAGCACAGCTTAAAAAATGGTAGCCACTCCACAGGTTTTCAAACACTTGTTTTACCATCCTATGTACACCTGGTATTTCTAAGTGACAGTAATGATGGTCCATACATTTGTGGGGTGCTCAACTTCAGTGTGAGAGTGCAGCATTTCACTCAACATCAGTTACTGCAGTGCAAGCTGGAGGCTTTGGCATCAAGACTTACCGTGTATTAAAATCAGTCCTTGAATACTATGGGTTTTTATTAAGAATCATAGTATTGCAATTGTATTATACATCCACCACAGTAACTGATAGGTACTGTAATCAACTCTTAAGAGTAAAGTAACTCTTAGGAGTTAGATAAACTGCAGTGATTCCAGGTGCTGAGCTCAATGAGGAGACAACTGATACTTAGTGCTGGAGATAAGCCTAGTATTAGTAGAGATTGAGTATTACAAGAAAAAGTTGCCTGCTCTACCAGAGTAAGACCTCTGAACTCTATTAAACTTTAGACATACCTTTCTCATTTTCTTCATCTTCCCCGTCCTGCAAGAAAAGGAAGTCAACAGTAAATCTCTCCTATTTTGAAACTTTAAGCAGAACAGTTTGTATTTTTCATAGAATTTCTACTCGTACGAAGGCAAATACTGAAATGAAAACTGTTTCCAAAGATTATCCAGGAACCAGACTTGTGCACCTCCCTTGTCAAATCACTAAAATATTTTATGAATTTTCTTTATGAAACAACTCAGCATTTATCTCCAACACTTGCAGTTTGCAGTTGGTTGGGACATGCAGATACTGTCTTACCCCCTTAACTCAATGGGACATTTCTAAACTGTTCCATGTCTTACCAAAGCTTTCAGAATGGATGTCAAGCTGCTGATTACTGCTTTCAGAGAAGTGCAAGCAGTCCATCATTAGCTTTAAAAGCTCAAGAGAGAAGTCAGAAACTAGGTAGCATCCATCCAGTAAGTACTTAAAAATGAAACTCTGATTTTAATAGGTATTTACTCATTTCTCATTAGTTTTACTGAGCAAGAGATGCTGGATATCACTTTTCAGACATCAGTTCCATGTAGCTCAGAATGAATTTCTGAACTTAGAGATATCAGATATTAGTACAAACAGCAAAAAGCAACCTAAACAACCATGCCCAGTTCCACATTCCCCACATTCTCTAAGGGCAAACTTCTACATTAAGCAGAAGTTCTAAACTCCTGTACAAGCTGTATATACTACAACAGCATCTGGCATAGCCCTCTGATATGTTTCTAAGGGAGTGTGAAACATATTCTTTGTGTAGTCTGTACGCTGGACACTCCCAAATTGTAGACATGAATTGTATCTTTAAATAGGTCAACTTACTTGGTATCACAATTATCTGCATAATTAAATATTTGAATGAAAGCTTCCCATATTGTTTACCTTTACAGTCTTACATCATCTGACTCTAAAATGCACTCTGTAACAGAAAAACCAGTCTAAAGTGATCTTTTCCAACTAAACAGACACTAAAATCAGCTTAACAGACTGGATTTAGAACTCACATGGACAGTTGGAAAAGTGTAATCTTCTACGTCTGGACCTTCATTTTCCTATAGAAAGAGAAAAGGGACTAGATAAACTATTTATAAAACACTCAAACATTCAGAGGGTCAAGAAACTCCATTAGCTCAGTAAACATTTAAGTGGATACACACTCAACAACGTGAACATCAGTGAGCAGTTCTGATGTAAAGAATCTGAACACTGAACTGAAAGGCACGAGTCACTGCTAGTACAAGGGGAAAGGACCACTCAGGAAATAACCCTGTATGGACTCTGGTAGAATTTTATCCATCAGTGCCACATTTGTTTCAGGACTATTCAAATACAAATCAAGGCAAATAGAAAGAAAAGAGTAAAGCAGAGTAAAAAGAAAAAAAACAAACGATCTTTTAGAGATAAGCAAGACAAACTGAAAAACTAGTTCTGACTTCCTAGTAACAAACACTAAGAAAAATGTTCATTTTGCTGATAAAAATTCATGTAAAATATAGCCAAGTACCTGACTTTCAGAATCCTTCTCCACATCTTCTGTTGTCTCCACTGGTTCCAGGTCATGGTATCTTTTCTTTTCTGCAGATGGTAGTCCTTTAGAATTCAAGTTCTCATCTTCAACAGATTCTTTGAAGTCTTTCAATTCATCATTTCCATCTTGATCACTTGCATCTTGAGTCTCTAATTCACTTTCCTTTTGGTGTAAACACAAATACTTGGTATAACTAAAAGTATTAGCTTTATTCTGAAAAAAATCACTGCTAGAATAAGTGTTTCACTGCTGCATCAGTGCCTTACATACACAACAAAATTCATACCATGTTTTAAAAACTCCCCAGCATCCCCTAGGCATCACACTGTGAATACAGCAAAAACAATACTCCAAATTTCCACATAAATTACCACAAAGAAAATGGAAGCTTTTTCATTAACTGAAGTGAAACACTGACCTTAAATAGAAAATGGGAAAAGATTTTACACATTTTTATTACCTTGACAAAAGAGTCCTCTTCTACTGAAGCATCACCAGTCAATTCATCAGCTTCCTGCTTTTTACCTGAAATGATGGGATATGCTGTGACTAAACCTGCTATGTAGAGTACATTTTTATACTGATTGTGTGTTTGGCCTTACTTTATTATCCTCTACTTGTTCTAGTTTAGCTGGATTGTTCACTATAATATAACCCTCCAAAAACTGAGCAATTTTTAGGATAAGGAGATAAAATGCCAGCTGAGTGAGAATGAACAATCAATGCTGTTCAATAAACAAGCAGTTACATCCAAGTTACTGATCCTATTAGTTATCCTAATATTTTGAGTGATAATGGAATTCAGGAGAACATTGAAATAGAAACAAAGCACTTCTAGAATTACTGAGTTTAACTAGACATTATGATTTTGGAAAAGGACTTGCTTTAGAGGATAACTAACATCACTGAGAAATTAGGCTAGAACAAACCTCTAAAGGTCACCTAGTCCACCCAATCACCTGCTGAAAATTACAGTGAAGTTCCAAGGCCAATGGAATGTCTCAGGGATTTATTTAGCTGTATCTCTGAATATCCACAAGCATGGCAATTACAAGCCTGTCCAAGCCACCTTTTTCAGAGCTTTTCACTAGAGGATGAAGCGAGGCAGAAGAATTGAGTAGGTGAAGCACTTCTGCTTTCTACATATGCTTTACTGTATGAAGGGCCTGTTCCTGAGGAATTTTCTTCTTCCAGCACAGGCACACTTTTCTCTATTAGAGAAGTCTCTGTGGGGATGATGATTAGACACAGTTCCCTTTTGGAACTCACATTGTTTCCTTACTCTTCTGAAAAACAAGACCTAAGAACACTAGATAGAAACATCTCCACACAAACACACTCTCTGAAGAACGTTCTGTCTCCTTGATTCAGTCTACCAAAGATTAGCCCATGCCACAATCTGCAGTAGCACAAGGTACAAAAGCAGTTCTGTTAGGAAGTGGCTTTACTGTATCTTCTCCTGAAACTCAGTGTCAATTCAAATGCAGATGACATGGCAGTCATAATTTCACTTAATGCTGCATTTTCTGGCATTGCATCTTCCCTCCTCCCTTCAACCTCTAATGAACAGCTAAACCAATTGTATAGTTATTCCAAAGGAATATAAAAGAAAACTGTAAGCCAAAGTTCAACACAGTATGGACATATCTGCTGCTGAAATACTCAAGTTTTAGCCATTAATTTCCATGATCTTTCATACACAGTTCTTAAATGCACTTCAAAACTGGAAAGTACTCAACGACAGGGCAAGAAGAGACACTGTTGCTTTGGGTTTGCTTGGATTCCAGTTGCTTTTACTCATTTCCCTGAAAGGCAGCACTCTGACCATACTCCTAGAGAAAAGCACATTGCTGTTTTCAGTACAGGCACACACTGACCTCCAGGAAGCACATGGCAGAAGCTATTTCTCTGACTGCAAAACATGAGATTTAAACTTTCAAATCTGAAGTCAGTGTCACTGATTTTATTTCACTTAAAACAAACAAGCCAACCCCCAAACCCACAGAAAGCCCTGTTTTACACTTGTACTGCAATAGATTTGTGAGATTTTGGTGCAAAAAGCCACCTGCACAGGCATGCTAAGGCAAGCCACCTCTTCTCAGGAAGAGGACTTACACTGGAAAGGACAGTTTCTGATGTGCATCACAGCTGCTGCCTAAAATAGAGACTAACTCAAGTTTTGTGTTAGCTTTTTAGCATTCTGTCATAGAATTTACAGATTCCAGGTATCTTCAACATAAGCAATGAGAAACAGCAAGGATTCCTACACACATTCCACTGCTTTCTGTTTTACCCTCTCACATTTCAGTTTGTTTGTTAAACCTGAAATACCAAGTTTTTCCTGCATCCCATATGCAGCTAAGCATCCACAGACACAGGCAAGCACACAGGGCAGATGCTCAACACATTTAGCAACTCTCTAGCACAGACTACCATGAAAGCTATTTAAATAATTTATTTGGCCTGAGGAGATACGGCTGGTGGACCAGAACTGAGACTTTACAGGGAATAGAAAAGAAAACCAAACCAATAGCAAAGCTACTTCAAGTTAGCCCCACCATTATGCAATAGCAGCTAGAGAACTACATTTTGTTGACTGGTCCTCATCAAGAGCAAGTTACAGCATTCAGTAATGATGCTGTTTTATCTTTTATTTGCTACTAGATTAAGTAATGATTCTACTAGCCCTTCTTTACTATGTCTCTTGTCTTTGTAGCAAGTCCCATTTACTCTGAGTACCAGAGGTATTCCAAGACATAACAAAACCTAAAAAATGACCTTCACTTTTCAACTTCAAAGCCAGAAAGTGCTATAAGTTTGCTCTCCCTTTCAAGTTCTGTGCTTCGGGTTACTTTGCTCTGGTTAGAGTTACACTGCTCAAAAGCAGCATTTCAAGCTTCTGATACAGATAGTTTTCAGATGTTGGTACAGAACTTGCCAGCATCCACAAAAAATCAACAGTTGTCAGACAGACATCCATTTATAGTGGGCTACTTAAAAGCACACTTGTCTCTTAAATTCATGTAACTAAAATCAGACTGCAACAAACACCTTGCAGAAAATGACTGCTTCTCTGAACTTAATCAAGACCAGTGTTGACCAGATTGCAGGGTAAGTTAATAAACAGAGCCAGAACAGCTGAACTTTCTGCAGACAACAGGCACAGATGGTCTCGAGTCACACAAGTTGTCAACACCTAAATTTCTGTACGGGTTTATCCAAGCACTGGCTGTTGAAAATGTCAGTGTGCGTGCAGCACTCACCACGCATCTGGGTGCTTAACAACACAAACACTCATTTACCTTGGAGTGATGGCACTCCTTTACAAGCCATGCTCAAGCCCTTTTCTGGCAATGAGCAATTGCTACACACCATAAAATTGCAACATACTATTACACAGAGAACAAATATTCTCTTTATAAGTAAGCAGAAGAACTAGAACATCTTTAAAATGTTGGGTTTCCATTATGCACTTTTAGCTTTCATTTAATTTACAAGCCTTACAGTAGCAAAAGCTTATTCTACTCATTCATGGTCCTTCATGTGAGAAAGTCAGGCTACCTGAGTGTTTACAGAATTATAGAAGAGTGTATTCTGGACAACTCTTGAATTCGATATTTGCATCTCAGGCAGAAACAGAGTGACACACTCATCAGAAAATTCTGGAAGAATTAGTGTGTATTTCCTCTGGTATTCCTGCTGAAATTCCCAACAGGGTTCTGTCACACCTAATGCTAAAGATTCATCAAAAACATGGGATAAGAGGTAAAGAGGAGATAAATCCTTACAATGGAATCAAATCTCTATAGCATTAAGAGGCCTAGTGCAATTTGAAAAGTATCATTTGCCACAATAGTAACAAAAGTAAACAATCCTTTTCTAAGTCTAAAATAGTATAATGAGGTACAGGAATATTTCAGTTTTTTAACTGTGTCTAAAAGATATAGTTCTTAGTCATTCTTTTTTTAGAAAGAAAGGTCTGTGAAAACCAAGTGTACAACTTAGTTTGCTTTGTTCTTATATTTAAGTAACTAAACAGTTTTAATAAGTGAGACAAAATTATTTGGGCAATAGTACAAGCCAGCCACTGTCAGTTGTCAGCCTTTGATCCAAGAAACAGTATTGTCAATCTGGAAATTCAGCTGCAAACTAGAGTGGTACGTAAGACACAAACTAAAAGGTATCTAACTGGCCTCAGAAACTTGTACAGCAGCAAATACACATCTTTGCTCACATTAATTCTCCAAAGTTGAAAATTATCAGCCTAAAATCTCTTCTTCACCCACACTAATTCCAGAACTCATCAGAAAAGTAACTCTCAATTATCAATTTTAATTTTCAACATTCAACAACATCTTTGACCGCAGATCCTTCAAAGAAGCATTCATATCAGAAACATTTGAAAAGTATTTCATACTAGTAATAAGGTAACTTCCTCTGGATACCAGACTAGGCAGCAGAATGGTCAGGCTTGAAAAGATTAGCTTTTTCCAAAAACTGTAATCTTTTTACAAAAAGAGAAATTCTTCCATAGCTACTAAATGCTAGGGTGGAGAGGCACAGCTGAGGAACTTAAAAAAGGAGCACTTGGCATTTGTCCCTTTCAAACTTTAATTGGCAAAGCCAACTGATCTTACCTATATACTACATAATCTGATTAGCTGCTCTGCAGTTCTTTACCCTAACTATTTAATTAAAGTAGCACCTGGAAAAAATGTTAAATTTCAACTAACTTTGCATGAGGATTGATCAAGGATTCTTGCTGGATTACAGAACCCTTTAACAGGTATTTTTTAAATTGTATGAAATAAAACGCCACTCTTAGTCTTTTGAGTATTCTTCTCCCTTTTTGTAAACATACACACAAAAAAAGCAAGGAAAGAGAAATGTATCACTCCCTCCCCCCATACACAGCCCATTCCCACTCTAATTTGGCCTGTATCAATATTCCAGATCAGGTTTTTGTAATAGACAGTGCTAGGGAATCAGACATCACACTTTTTCCACAGACCTTAAGAGCTCCAGTAAAAGTGGTTAAAGAAGACTTTCAGATCCAAACCCTATAGCGACCCGACAGACTTTGGGATTTTTTGGAAGGACAACCTCCTTCCTTCCCTCCCACCAGCCTCCCCTTCTGGCTGCTATGAGGGAGTTTAGTCATCACTTCCACTCCCTGGCCTTTACTGAAGATGTATTTTCTTTGTAAATGAGTATGTTATACTCCTACTCTCCCTTGTACAGCAATAATAGCACAGGGAAAAATACTATAGGACTAATAATGCCATTAATTTTACTGCTGTCCAGCAGTAAAATAATGAAAGACCTATCAGCATTAGTCTAATGCTGTAGGGTGGAGGGGGAAAACAAGCATTAGCAAAAAGGCCAGGATCAATCTGTCAGCAAAATCAGTAAGGAAGAAAAAACACCTCACAGTAGTTAAAAATCAAACAATATATTCTTTCATACAGTTAGAAATAAACCAGTAAAATAAAAAAATAATTCCCCTAGACTAAACAGTGAATTTTTCATGTTCCACCATGAATTTCCCACACTTTTGGCACAGAATATGTTCTTAAGACTTTTGTAATCTAAAAAATAATGAGGAAAAACTCCTGAGCTTGCAAAGTGAACTGATAAGAACTTCACAAACACTGTGTTTTCCTTTGAGGTTTACCAAGAACGCACATGTCATATACATGCATTAGGAGCTGGTGCACAGGAGAGGTGGCAAGGAAGAGCTACTGAAGCCCTGCCTCAGGCAGCAGCAGCACTGGTTGGCAAACTACCTCTGCAGAAGCAAAATAGCTAACTACCCAAGAAGCCAGTCCAAGAACATTATGCATATCATGATATTAGTTTGGAGACTAGGAGGATTAAAAGCAGCAGATAAGAGAGGTGTTTGTCACAGCGGAACATGGAACCATTTAGATCTCTATATGAAAAATTGTGGAAGAGTTTCCTCATTTAGCTTCCATGCAGTTATCCTAATTAGTAGTTGCCCTTCTAAAGCAGGGAATAAAGTAATGTCATAGAAAAAAAAAAAATGAAACCACATTTAAAAGTTTATTTCCTTTCACTTCTCTAATGTGTGAAAAGCGCAGTTAGTAAGAAAGCAGACAGCTTTTCTTACTAACTTCACCATTCACAGTACCAGACTGATTGAATAATCACTTTCACTACAAAACTCAGCCCACGACTAGAGACAGCAGTATCAGACTGTTCATGTCCAAAACAGCCCCCTGTAACACACGTGTGAACATTCTTAGTGTGTCTGTTCAATGAAGAATGCTGTGCAGAAAGCAGACAGGTCCTTTCCCAGTACTAATAGACCACAGATGCTCCCAAAATGACTGAAAACACAAACCCAAACCAAAATCCCCCAGACACCAAACTCACAAAATTTAAATTTTATTTAAATTTTATTTAAATTCTCAGGCAAAAGAAAACAGAGCCAAGAAATCTTTAAAAAATCACTGAGAAACAGATCAGCACAAAATCTAAATATTAATTTCTCACAACAAAAACACTAAAATCTATTAATTAGACATTCCACTGCGAGGCTTCAAAGCCTATTCAGAAAAATTCATGTTTATAAATCCTGTCTTCAGTAAAGAGCATGCTAACACACCCACACTACACAGTGCCCTTCAGGGAGTGACTCCCTACCACATGTTGCTGGGCCCTCATCACCAGCAGAGTCCAGCACCTGCTCGTGGCTGAAGAACCTCTGCTGCTACACAGATCCTTCTGGACACCACCACACCCCACAGAGCCCCACAGCAGCTCCTGCTCCACCCTGCACCTCTAACACCCCAGGTTCGGGATCTCTGAACACAGCACACACCAAACCCCCCAGCTCACCTACAGCTCCTCAGCACACAGAGCACAGCTCTCCAGGAGCCGTGGGCAGTACAGCCACTACCTCATAACACACACCTCCTAACCCAGGCATTTTCCATCTATCTATATCTCCCTCCAGCATCCCCATACATTGTCTGCATACAGTGGATGAAAACAGACATGGAGTGCAAAGGACGTCTTATATGGCAAAAGTTATAAACAGAAAAGTCACAATTGCACCCAAGCTGTAAACCACAGTCCTTCTTTAAGGTGATACATGCAAAAGAGACCTGTGTAAGAATATAAAGTAGATCAACAGATCCTAACCTTTGCCTTTAGTTGGTTTCTTGGTGGGTGTGTCAGCTGAAACACTTATTTCAATATTATCTGGATCACCTCCTTCCTCTTCAATAGCCTAAATAAGACAAAAAAATACAGTTTTAATGGCTTTCAGTGGAAAGCTGGACAGTTTGACTTCAGCAGGTAAGCCAAACAGTTCTTTCGGCATCTCAAAAATATTTGGCAAAACACTTTGTGTTAACTCTTTACAAAGGGTTAAACCTTTCACTTAAAGCAAGGGAACACTAATGATAAAGGCTGAGAGTTTCAGCTGTTAAAATGACACTTTGGAAGTACAGCTTATCAAGGATCCACACGTTTCTCTTTGGAAACCTAACACTAGAAAGCCACAACGACATTCATAATGGCATTAAGGGCAGCTCCAAAACAGGACAGCGGGAAGCAAAAACACCCCGCAGCAACAACCTGCTCCAGGGCTCGCCCGACGAGCTCCGGCGCCCGTGGGGGCGGGCGGGCCGCAAGGCCGCGGGGAGAGCTCCGCCAGCCGGGGCGGGGAGCTCCGCCAGCCGGGACACCGCGCCCAGCCCGGCCCGGAGCGGCCACACAGCGCCGGGGGCTCGGAGGGGCGGACCCTCGCTCGGGCACCGGCGGCACGGC
>VZUI01067041.1:0-34771 GCA_013401135.1 Cettia cetti | reverse complement strand
AGATAGATAGATAGATAGATAGATAGATAGATAGATAGATAGATAGATAGATAGATAGATAGATAGATAGATAGATAAAGCAGCTTTATTTTATAATAATTTGGTTGTAGTTGAAGAAAATCTATAAGGAAAAGAAAAAGCAACAGTCTTAACAGCCTCTAGTTTAATCAAAAGAAGAAAATTTATCCCAAACTTGTCTGCAATGCATTATGATTACTATGAATAGGATTACAGGGGCCAAACAAATAGTAATAAGCCTAAAGGACAGGAGAGAGGCTTGCCCACCACAATTAAATAAAGAAGAAAAAAAGAAAGAGACAAGGCTGCTACAGCTCTATTGTGAACTTGACGCTTAATTTCCTTATTCTCATCGCAGTTCTTGAAATATGACTCGTTTCCTGTGACTAACTTCGTATTCAATTACCATGGCTAAAGTAAGCCCAACCCACACATCTTTCAAGCAAAATGCTGCTGGTAGAGCTAAAACCGCTTTGTACAGCTGAAACACTCTGCTTTTAAAGCTGGAAGACCAGATGTTGAGAAGCATGACTGTAAGGAAAGGGCTAATGACATTTGCAGTGTATGCCTTAAGCCAGTACTCGGTAACGGAACTGGCCGAAGAAAACTCCCCTGTGCACAAACCACAGCAATGAACCGACTTTCAGCGCTGGCCCTGCGGGGGCAGGACCGACACTGACACTGTTCCCGGCGGCGCTCCACTGCGGTGCGTTGCACAGCGAGTAACAGCACAAGCACAGGCAGCGGGGGTCTCAAACAGGACTCTGGATTTCGGCGGCGCCGCCCCGCCCGGCCCCACAGCAGCCGCTGCCCGCCGCCCGCCGCCCGCCGCCCCCGGGCGTGCGCAGCGCCGCCGCCACCCGCCCTCGCGCCGCCCGCTGGGCCGGGCCAGGCCACGCCCAGCTGCCCTCAGGCTGGAGCGGGGCTCTACAAAGGTAACCCGGGCAGCGAGGGAGCCTGCCGGATTTCAGCACCGCAGCTCCGGACCGTGCGTGTCCCCCGGCATGCCCCTAGATCCACTGTGGTGATTTTCTGCTTGCACCATCTCTCTTCTCCCTTTCCCGATGACAAGCAGATTTTCTACTTGTGTGCTGGCTTTACTACTCTTTTGTTACTCTTCTGATTCTTATGAACCATCAACATTGCCTGATACTCGGGATCCAAAGTTTATTGAGGAATGTGTGCAAACCCATAACACATTGCGATCGAGAGTGGATCCACCAGCCAGCAACATGCTCTACATGGTAAGGGAATCTTCATGACTTATATACAAATTTGTAGCATTGCGATGCTGTTTATGATTTTCAAAGATTGCTTTTGTGATCAAATGCAAATAATCAGAAAACAACCCCACAAAACCTGGGGTCATAAGACTGCCCGCTTCTTAAAGCAGAGAGGGCTTTAATTATCAGGTGGCTTTATGCAATTGGATATGCGCAGAGTTTTGCTCTGGCTGAAATCCCTGACTCGAAGCCCGAGAGCCCAGCCCTCAGCCGAGCTCTGTCGTTGTGTTGTGTGAGAAGCCTCCTCCTTGCGAGGCACCACAGGCAGCTCGGGAGCCGGAGGTGTGGGGTTTCGTGCACATCTAAGCACAACCTTCATGCTCGAGTCGGCGAGGGCGGATCCTGTTGCCAAACAGCGCTGGAGAGCTTTCTCTGGGCATTCTCCTGGCATTCTCTGCAAGACTGAGCCAGCAGAGCGGCAGCTCTGAGGGGCTGCGCCTGCAGGGAAAGCCAAAGAGCACCAAGTGCAGCAGGATCGAGTTCTGGAGACAATTGCGTCCCCCACTGCTCTGCCCCCCACCTGCTCCCCGGGCCCCTCTGGAGCAACATCTGCAGCAACCATGCAAAACACAGCCTATCGTTCAGTGGACCACGACCATTGTCCTAATTCTGAGCTCTGTCTTTTCGCCCCGCTTTTTTACTATCTCGCATGGTCACCATCAGAAGAGGACATAGCCACAGCTGTAATTAGCAACACCCCAACAGAAGTTGGAAAAAAAAAAGTTCATTTGCCATTTCTGGTTGTCAGACACTAAAAGATAAGTGCCCTATTTGGGAGGGGTAACTGCACAGTAATCAAACTTGAATTGCAAACATGACAGGAAACTTATTTAGTTTCTCTTTTAGATGAATCTTTTACATCAGCTCTCCTCAGCTGTGCATCCTGACCTTCAGAACATGTTGCTTTGGACTCTATTTTCTACATTTTTTTACTGGCTCTAAACAAACAAAATATTGTTAGGATGTGTTAAAAGTGCAATATTCATATTTTAAAATTGTGCTTAGTTTCTTCTTTTGAAAAAGTAAAGAACTGAAATCTCAAAAAAAAAAAAAAAAAAAGATAAAGAAAAAAAAAAAGGAAGCATAAGAAAGAGACAAATAAATTGTATCTAAACCAGAAACTGAATCATGGTGAGTTTCTTTCAAAACACTGCAAAACCCCTAGTCTTAAATATGACCTCTCCCAGGAACTATTTAATGTGGAGAAAGCAGTGCAATACATGATAAAATCTGTTACAAAAGTAAAAGCAGTGGAATTGAAAACAGTATTTTGAGTGGCCTTTGGCACTTCAAAAAGGTAGAAAAAAGATGGTGCTTTTATTTCACAGGGATTTTCTTTTTTGCTGGAGGTAACTGTCCACCTAGATATGTAAAAAAAATTAAGACTAAATTCAAGGCATCCCCATATTTTGGAAAATTTGTTTTTAAAAGAAAATGCAAAAGTGAAACTCCTTGAATTGCAAGTAACAAAGCTCAACCATTGATACTTGTAAAACGTGTATTATAAAATGAAAACGTTGATCTAATTTTTTTTTTTACCTGACAAATGTGAGCCCATTCTCAGCCACCCAAAGCACTGTTCTAAGGCTTCTCAAAAAACAGCAGTCTCACCAGTTTCATCAGGGCTTCATAACAGTCTCCTTTGAATTAGTGCTGCCTTCCATCACTTTTCACATACTATACATTAAATTTTTCCTCCTTAAGTCAGCAAGCAACTTGTTATAAAATGAAAACTGAGAAGCAGTTCATGAGGGGGAAAAAATGTAAGTATTGTTTCCTTAAAGAGCCATGATATCTATATGCAAATCTTCCTGTCCTGTGCATTTTCTTCCTGTGCCATTTAGTCCAATCTTTCTGTTTAAGTGCAGTATTATAAGCAAATAAGGAATGTAACTGCAGTTAAACTAAAGATCATTGTGAACATTTCTGTACACCGCTTTTCATCTGTCAGCCAGTTTAAGCATTCACACAAAATAGAAAGTGTATTTAAATTTACTATGCAATTTTAAACTTAGTATTATGCATACCTTCATCAAACTTTAAGCCTAGTACTACAATAGGATGAAGGAGAGGGGGTGCAGAATGTAGAAAAAAAGAGACAGTAAAGCACTAAGGTGCATCCCCCACTGTTGTATATCTTTCATCATCTCAGAGCCTTGTCAAGATGTAAAATGAAGCTTCTGTCTTAACTGGCAGAGTTATCCTCCAGGACTGGAAGTTCTGTAAAATGCCAGATTGTATCCATTGTACTTAAAAGTATCTAAGGAAATACCAAGTGCTCCCTTGAAATAAGACTCCCTGACCCAAATTTAATACTTTATATACCGAGTTCCTATCTAAATTATTTATGTCCTAGTTTTGTGGGTATATTTGGTTTGCACGGACAGATTTTGGAAGTGGAGGGGGCATACAGGGGTGGCTTCCATGAGAAGCTGCCAGAAGCTTCCCGTATGTCCCACAGAGCCATTTCCCTGCTGCTGGCCAAGGCCAAGTCCATCAGCCACAGTGGTAGTGTCTCTAGGATAATATATAATACAAGAAGGAGAACAATTGCTTGTGCACAAGCAATTGCAGCCAGAGAAGTGTAAGAGCATGTGAAAGGAACAGCCCTGCAGACACCAAGGGCAGTGCAGAAGAGGAGCAGGAAGCTCTCCAGGCACTGGAGCAGAGATTTCCCTGCACCTCGTGGTGCAGCCCATGGTGAGGCAGGATGGGGCCCTCCAGTCCATGGAGGTCCATGGAGGAGCAGAGATCCAACTGCAGCCTCTGGAGGACGCCACACTGGAGCAGGTGAGGGCCTGAAGGGGGCTGTGATCCTGTGGGAAGCCTGTGCTGGAGCAGAGCCCTGGCACGACCTGTTGCCCCATGGAGAGAGGAGCCCACACTGAGCAGGTTGGGTGACAGAAGAGGTGACCCCATGGAGGACCCACTCTGGAGCAGTGTGTTCCTGAAGGACTGCCCCCTGAGGGAGGGACCATGCTGGAGCAGTGTGTTCCTCAAGGACTGCACCCTGAGGGAGGGATCATGCTGGAGCAGTGTGTTCCTGAAGGACTGCCCCCTGAGGGAGGGACCATGCTGGAGCAGTGTGTTCCTCAAGGACTGCACCCTGAGGGAGGGATCATGCTGGAGCAGTGTGTTCCTGAAGGACTGCCCCCTGAGGGAGGGACCATGCTGGAGCAGTTTGCCCCATGAGAAGGAAGAGAAGTTTGTGAAGGACTGTCTCCTGTGGGAGGGACCCCACACTGCAGCAGGAGAAGAGTGTGTGGAGTCCTCCCCCTGGGAGGAGGGAGCAGGAGAGACAGTGTTGGATGAACAGAGCATAACCCCCAATTCATGTCCCCATGTGCTGCTGGAGGGGAGGAGGGAGTGAAAAATCAGGACTGAAGTTATGTCCTGGAAGAAGGGAGAGGTGGGAGGAAGGTGTTTCAAATTGTAATAAATACAAGTAATTTCCCCAAGCTGAATCTGTTTTGCCCTTGACTGTAACTGATGAATGACCTCTCCCTGTTTTATCTCAATCCAGGACCCTTTGTTGGCATTTCTCTCCCCTGCCCAACTGAGGAGGGCAGTGATAGAGTGGCTTTGGTGGGCACCTGGCCAGTGTCCACCCCACCACAGTGGGAAAATACACCCTCCACAAATGTTAAGCAAAGGAAGAAATTAAAGACATAGGTTAAAAAATATTTTCAAATCTCTGTAGATGCATTTTGGCATGATCTTGTGATTTTTAATTACTAATTGGTAGCATAAACAATACATTGTTTCAGACTTAGCTATGGTATCAAAAAAGCTTTCTTAGGTAAAAGACAAAAATCTGATAACCTACCTACAAAAATCTACAAAAGGTAGATTGTAAAATACACCTTTTCCTTCATCATTTCTGATGCATTCAAAACAATTTCCTTACGAGTTTCCATTGTTTGCAGAAGCAAGTAAGCTATTTTAATTAATTCAGAAGAGAACAAATAAAAAGTTTATTTTTTAAAAAGACTTCAGTACAAAATAGTTGAGTGCTGGACAATTTATGTAACACAAAGTATAACTAGGACTACAATCATACACTTGTGGTGCTTTATCTACCAGGAGGTACAATACTGTAATCACTCAATCAAGGTGTGTGCACAAGAAAACCCAGCAAGAGCAGACACTACCTCCAGTGCAAACAAAAGACATTTACATAACCCTATTGCTTAAATAACCACTTCCTTTAAAATGGAATAGCAAGTGAATGAGTCATTCCACAAATATGAATTCAGCACTAATGTTTCAAGCCATGAAACACAATGATGCTCACCAAAGGGTTTAGTTGAAACTGTCCCCAAAATCCCAATGTGCTTGTGAACTGACCTGCAAGCCATGGCCTTAAGCAAATATGAGGCTACACAAGACTTTTGCATTGTTGATATGGTAAGCATAACCCTCATTTTCCAGGTTCCACGTAAATTCAGTTTAATTTACATTAATGTTCTATCATGGCCAGCACAGTCTTGAAATGCTAATTGTACCACAAACACTGTATTTGCCTGATACACAGCTCTCAGTGTCCAACAAGCCAGTCAGCCAAGATCATACCCACCCCAAAAATTTCCTCAAGCTAAATCAGCAATTTAAGTTCAAATCAGGAACACACCTGCGAGCCCATCTACCATGTAGCTCTGTAAGTCTCAACAGAAGTAAAAAAATCAATGAACCAAAAGCATCAACACTATTGAGATCCAGCTTTTCATGAGACCTGCTCTGAATTACTGCACTACCAATATAACAAAGTGATTTTAAATTGTCTTTGTTTTGCAGACTTGGGATCCAGATTTGGCAAAGACTGCAAAAGCTTGGGCACGGAAATGCGTATTTCAACATAATATATACCTCAAAGAGCGAGGGAAAGCTCACCCCAGATTTAAGTATGTTGGAGAAAACATCTGGACTGGCTCAGTTTCTGTCTTTACTGTGAAAGCAGCCTTAGCCTCTTGGTTCCAAGAGGTCGATCACTACACTTACAACACCAATAGGTGCAGTAAAGTATGCGGCCACTATACGCAGGTAGGCATTGCATTTCTCCATATAAACCATGAACCAACTTTGCCATTTTGATGCAAAACCTCTAGGTTTCTGTTGAAGAGTCAGTGAACTTTTCCAGGTTCTGTAGTCTTACTATATGTCTGTGTGCACAAGATGTTCTTATGTTCCCTTTTATGGGAGGAAAAGAGTCATTATATTATTACTTTAAATGTGGCAGTTTGGGGTGGGTTTTTTTGAAGAAAATAGTGCAGCCATCAAGCAGTCAGATTAGCCAAGCAGTGGCCAAAAAACAGGCAATGGCAGTGGCTGTGAGCAGCACTGCATGAATGGAATGAGGTCCCAGCTCTCCCAGGCAGACTTCAAATGCCAAGGGCTGGAGAAGTACCATCATGAAAAGAGATGTCTGCAGTTCTGCAAATATCATGTGTGCACTTTGTCCAACTGCTATTCCCAAAGGAAGTGGGCAAAGTGAAGAAAAAGATTGCCACTGCCATAAAACCCTGCTATCACTACCCTCAGCTATAGGAAAGCAGGACAGCTTGCAGCTCTAGGGTTAAACTGTGACCTGAGGTTATTTAAATTTTTTTTCAGAGATACATGAGCATTTAGGACTTAAGTAGATGAGGTGAAGCTGGTGGGCTTTCTGAACTTGTGTGGAGAGAAGATACTTGGATGCAGGAGCTGTGAGAGGTGACTGTGCTGCTCTTTGAGCTTGCTCTCAAGGACATTGCAAGAGTCAGCACCTGGAAACTGCACAGAAGCACACCTTACTTGGCACTAAAGCACAGTGCTGTTGACCATGGTGTTTACAGAGGAGCAGTCCATGCAGTTTAATGGGGATAGAATAAAAAAAAAATAAGATTATTCTCACTTGCCGTTAGCAGTGATAGTGACTGTAGCTAGAAAATATATATCTGACAGCCTCAGGAGGTATCCATGACTCTTTACTGTTGGGGAACTCCTCATTCTGCTTCTTCCCAACTGTGGAGAAGAGAGAATTTTCCATGGGCACAATTACTGCAGTTACCATAAATCACTGCTCAGTCAGTGGCCTCCTGGGATAGGGAAGGTCCCTTTGTTCACTCCTTCACTGTCCTCAGGAATTAAGTTATCTACCGGTGGTGCCAGGAGTGACCTCTGCTCTGCCACTGCTTGAGAAGACCCTCAGGAGCCTGAGGATTGTCCCAGAGCTAGTACCAAACAGGCATAATCAGAAAGGGCCACACCTCCCCTTAAGTCAGTGGAAGCACAAATGTATTCATGTTCTAAGCTGCCAGGATCCTTCCATATTGCTCACATAGTCAGTCATTGCTGCTGTTTTATCACACTCAAGTGCTGCTGTGCCCTTGTCTCCCCTCTGCTGCTACTTTTACAGGACTGCAGCATTTGGCTGCACTTTGACAGAATGCTGGGTCCCACAGAAAAGCTTCTGGTAGAGAGAGGGTCAGTAAGTGAAGTAATGGCCTTGTCTCCAGGTTATCTTAGTTATGGCCATGATATTAAAAGGCAGGACTGCAGCCCAGACACAATCCTCCTACCAAAGCACCCAGTGCCTTCTGGCAATTTGCTTTATGTCCCCATGGGATTTAGTAAAGGGGCAGCCAGCCCTCATTAGAGCTGTAGCAGATCATGCAGCCTTTTCTGCACAGGTGTGAACTCACCTCCCGCAGCAGGAAAGACAAAGCTAATGGATTAGGTTGAAACAAAGATGAACTTCATCTTTCTCCTTTGCAAGAAAGGAAAACAACATGTTTTCCAGTTGTGTCTTCGTTCTGCATAGTTTTAACAAATATATGGTGAATTGGGTAAAATAATCAGTCTTTTTTCAGAACCAACTATTATTTTGAGATCCATTACTGCTGCTTTTCCTTGTGAAGCCTGCCAAAGGAGTCGTCTTCATCCCATTGTATGTGATAAAACAGAGGAGAGCAGGTCTTCTCCTAACTCTTCAGATGCTGAATCAAAGCCTTTGTCACCAGTGTATCTGTCTTTGCAGGTAGTTTGGGCTACAAGCTACAAGGTTGGTTGTGCAGTCCACTTCTGTCCCAAGGTGACATACACCTCCATACCCAACGCAGCACACTTCATCTGCAACTATGGGCCACCGTAAGGTTTTTTGTTATGAATATTTCACAGGGTTCGGGTCCTACCCCTTCCCTTCCACAACATGCAAGTTTATTAGATCAGTCCACTTAGTCCTGTGATTTGTGGGAGGAAATAGTCTCCAAAATAGAGAAAGAAGTACACCTTTGTCCAACCAGCTTTTTTTATTATTATTATTTGCTAGATGAGGGTTTTATATTGGAGGCAAAAAGCAGCGGGACTGGAAGAAAGGATTAAATAAAAAATGTTGACATGAAAATACTGAAGTGATCATCTGAAAGTTAATCCCTTGCTCCTGATTGCCAAGATAGCCCCAGACAGTTGCCAAGGTGCAAACCCGAAGTCTGAAGATATTTCTATGTGTGCCTGAAGAATTAAGCCCCTAAGTCAATGGCTTGGATAAACATTGAAGGGTGCAGTGCTGGAGGCCTGCAGTCTTAGCAGCTGAGGGTTACTTAGGAGGCTGGGGCTGCTCAAGACAAATTTGTTCCAGAGGTCCTTCATATGCATAGTCAGCAGGATATCCAGCTAGGATGGATGTATTATTCTCTTCTCCAGCTAATCAACACCATCACGAGATACATGCAGCTTTAAAAGCCTTACATGCATACCATGTTGGGCCAAGGCAGCTCTTGAACTCAAGCAAATTTGGCATTCCTTTTACCCACGCTTCATCCTTGGAACAGTATGTACCCCTGACTAGATACCTTGAAATGACACAGCTGCTGCTCTCCCTAGAAGCCCCACATCCAAATGTGCAGAGAGCCAAAATTCCACTGGATTTCTTGCCCTGTGTTGGCATGGGGAAGAGGAGTGGTGCCTTCACCAGCACTCAGCAAGGCAGGCAGGGGTCTTTCTGGAGAGGCAAGGGGCTCTAGAGAGGGCTTTAAAGCTGGGCCCTTGCCTGCTGGGTGAGGACACCACAAATTGTCCGTTTTGTGCTAACAACTGGAGTAATATCACATCCAGCTGTTGATTTTGAGAAGCAGCAGCTTCATTACTTTATTTCAGCTCTAGCAAGGACCCAGGCAAGATGCATACACAGTTTCCTCAAGTGAATGTACTCTTCAGCTTAGACCAAGCAATGAAAGCCTCGCCTTGCTGAAAGTAATGAGGTTTTACCATGAAGTTTCATCTCACTGCTGAGATTTCATGCTAATAAAATCCCTCTCTGTGTTCCTGGGAAGTTTAAGGCCTGCTGTAAGTCTTGCTTTGGCCATGGTTTGAGCAAAGGACTCTGCTGTCTTTGGTGCAGTATCAGCCTGGGCAAAGGTAGCTGGTCCCACTCACACCACTGGCAGAGGGAGGGAGTAGGAGAGAGACCTACATCACTCCCAAAATATTAACCAACAAATGGATGAAATCACCACCTATGAGAGATTCTCCAACACCAGAGCATTCCCCTTCAAGGCTGAATACACAGATACATACACAGTAACTGAACCTGCTCTTGTTTCCATAGCTAGAGCGAGCTATGAGAATCCAGAGTTTCCCTGCACACAAATTACGCAACTCTGAGACTGCTTTAATTCCCAGGTTTGCAATACTGCTGTCTCCATGTTCCTAAACAACAGGGTGTCCCATTACACTTAATCTCTTCTGTTTCTCTGTGTGTCTTGGGCACGGGGCACTCAGACAGGACTCTTGAAAAAACCATCACTCTATCAACACAAGTGAAGCAAAACTCAGGTTAAAACCTAATTAGCAGTAGGTATTAATGTCTTCCCAAGGGCTGTTTGAGAGCAGTGTTATTTTCCTTTGCAGTGGGAATTACCCAGTGCGCCCATACAAGACAGGAGATGCGTGCAGCGAGTGTGGTGGTGAGCGCTGTGCCAACAAGCTGTGTCGTAAGTAGAAGACAAGCAGACATCCTCCCTCAGCACATGTAGGGTGGGAAAGAGCACACAAAAGATACCGGCAGGAGGCAGGCACAGCACTCTCCTGTTCCTAAATATAGGCTGGAAAACTGCAGTCAGAAGCCAAGTGGGTAGTGATGGACGAGGTGAGGGGAGGAGGGAAGAAGGGGCCTGTTTTCTGCCCTAGGGAGTGATAGGATGGGGTCTGCTCTTCAGGTGCTGGAGGGTGTATTGCAGGATATATGGTGGCTGCAGTTTAAGGTGTTATTACCCCTGCCAGAAGTTACTGCTTGCAGAAACAGAAAGCAGAGAATGGGATACCTGTCCTGTCCTGGGGGCTCCTGGTTATTACCTGATATGTGAGCTGTGGCTTGAGCTGGTGCAGGGCCAAGCAAGCTTGGCCTCTGCCATGCCACTGCAGGTGGGGAGAGCAGCAAGCACTGCCAAAGCTGCTCACTCCAGTGAACGTCAGCCAGGCCATCTGCTTTCCCCGAAGCACTGGGAGAGGACAAGGCTGACATGCAAGAGCCTTCATGGAGATGCAGTGCTTAACCCAAAATCAGCCTTCCTGATATCCCTGCACTTCGCTTTGTAATGGCTGCATGGAGTCAGGAGGAAAGGAGCCCTGAAATTTCCATAAAGAAAAGGTCCTGTGCTGTGGCCATTGACCTGTGAAGGAGCTGAGGGTATGGTCACACTTTTCCCCAGCACACTTTAGTTGGTGAACTAAAGAAGTGGGAAGATGCTGTTAAAATACCAGTACCTAAGGAATGTAAGGGAGTGCTGGATTCACAGGGCTGTTTAATGTTAGTTGCAGGCTCTCAAAAGACGGGGCACAGGGCAAAAGCCAAAGTGATCTTGGGAAGCACACCTATGGGGGGAGTCCTCTCTACACCAGCCACTGGCAGTAGAAGTCAAAAAAGTGTGATAAACCACTCCTCAGCAGAGTCCTGAGAGTCACTGCAGAGCTCTCCCAGAGTCAGCAGGTCTTTGCTTCTTCCTGAGAAGAAAGACATCAGCTGTATTTATAAGCTCACTGTGATGGTCGCAATTCATTCCTTTTGGTTAGAGTCAAATTGTTTCTAAATTACAAGCGTGCTTATGTTTGCTTCTTTTCTCTCTCCAGAAAATGCAGAGCGTGACAAAGTCATTGGTAAGTACCACTGGAATTACTGCTACCAGTTGTTGCCGTTGTTGCAGTTATACTTGAAAGCAAGTGAATTGTTTTTTTTTACAGAGGATTCCAAGTGGCATCCAGAGTGGGACAGACCTGCATGTGATGAGTTCTGCATCTCCATTGCTGCTTTAAGATCACTATTCCTTATACTAACGTTTGTGGCTACCTGGCTCTTACCAAAATATTGGTCTCTATTACCTGCCAGTGGGTAACACACATGTAGAAGACCACAGGAGCACTTGGCTCAACTCATGTCTTCCATTCACATAAGTTACAGGCAACACAAACATTGGTAGAGACATTGTTTGCATCCACAGGTGAATTAGAAGCACAGAAATAAAGTCTTCATTGCAGGTTGTAGTTACAAGCACTGATAAGCAGCTTTTTCATTGCTCAGAACCAGTTAAAACGAATTTAGATGTTAAAATTGCTTAAAAAGTTAAAATATTTTTAAAGTGGAGCAGTGTGCATGTGATCTGGTGGGTACAGGAGCACATTGTCCAGGCAGCACACAAAGGTGCAGGCAGCCCAACAAGCTTTAGGAAGGGTTGGAGAGTGCCCAGCCCAGGCACCAGGCCCCTGCCCACAGCCAGAGCATGCACCTGCCTCATTCCTATTGCACTCTTACCTTGGGCGCTCCTACAGCAAGATGCAGAGTGGCCTGCATAATTTAAATGTTTTTTTAAGAAATTTTTGGATCCCTGTGAGCTCTGGCATTTGCATCCTGTGGCACCACTTCCCAGTCTCACAGAGCACTTATCATTGGTATTTTGCTTTGCTTAGAATTTGTTTTTAAACTCATGGCATCTGTGCCTAATCAGTTTCACCTGTGTTTACATGGTTATGTATCACTGCAGTCTTTCCTGTTGTGGGTTTGTTTTTTGTTGGTTTGTTTTTTGTTTTTTGGGTTTGGTTTTTTTTTTTTGAGAATAGGGGGTTTACTGCTGTTTCAAAAAATAAATTGTTATTTCCTGCTTCCTGTGTATGGCAATCATGAATTTGCCACATGAGCTAAAGCTTAACTGCTGGTGCACAACATAACCCCAGATTCAGCTCCAACTTGCACAACACTAGAAATAATGCTGGGAAAGATAGAACTCCAAATAAAATCACACTGTGCCCATAGTAACAATTTTAGTTCAACAGCTGCCAAAGAACAAATCTTCTGGAACCTGCACATCTGGAGCAGGCAGAAGGCTGCAGAGACAGCTGCTGTGTTCAGCTTGGTATGTCCTCTACCAACCCACTCAGCTCAAGCAGAGTCTGGAAGCAGCAGAGCTGCACAAACTCACAGCTGGACCACAGCAATCCCTGTCTGTACTTTTAGAAGCTTCTGCACACACTGTTGTAGGGGAAGCTGGGAAGTTCCCCTCACCCCTTCATTTCTGCAGTACTGTCACCACAATACCTGTGAGTGTTTCGGCATGCCTTCTCCTGACCCTGACTCCTGCTTTTACTACTGGCATGGATTTAAACTGAAAATGCTGGAACTGGGGCCCAACATTTCTCACATTACATGTCCAGATAGTTATCTGCTAGCACTGCTTTTACTGGAATCATTTCAATATTGCAGCATTCCTTGAACAAATCATTTTTCAAAATGCAAATATGGCTAGGGACAAAATTATGAATTTCATGCTTGATGTGTCTTTATACATCATAGTTTGTTGACTGCTGGAGCCTCCATAGCCAAGATAGCCCACTCACAGACACTCTTGTGTGAAACCCAAGCCTCAAGCTCCATGTACTGCAAAGTCTTATCTAAAAATCGGCTGGCAAGTGGCACGTGGGCAGCAGGACTTAATGTGTGGGCACTCCCCTGCCCAGGGCTCCACAGCAGGACTCCCAGCCCCCCGTGTGGGTTATATCCTCCTACTGGAAAGAGCAATGCAGGGAAGGGAACCAGATACACTGCTGTGTCCTGGGAGCTTAAAATGAGCTCAGCAGGAATTCTCCCCTGCTTAGTTTAATCAATGAGTGGCCTCCAGGAGAAGAACCAGAAGCAACACGGAGACCTTAAAGTTCAAAATGTTAACACTTTCATTTAATACTTAAGCAGCTTTTAGGAAATCCTAAGAAAGATCTTCCTTAAAAAACTTGTGGGCTTAGGGGGATTAACCCCCAAAACTTTACAGTGTGGCATTTTTCAAACAAACAAACAAAAAGCTTGAAAATCAAGAAGTCAAGAGGAAAAAAACCAGCTTTTTCATTTTAAGGATATCCAAAAATCGAGGTATTTAGCTCTGGTTCATTAAACCACTTTAAATTGCCCATAAGGCATATTCCCATGAATTCCATATGATAAATGCAAAACACTGATATGGAAACAGACTTCAGGTACTTTTTTGCAAGCCTGTAAACTCTAAAATCAGTTTAAGAACATAATTTGCAGTAGTTCAAGCTGTTCTGAAAATACAAAAAAACTCTTCACTCTTCCAAGCCCACTTTATTTTCTATTATTTACATTTTACACAACTGCCATAACTCTGCCAGAAAACAGATGCACAAAGCACCAGCAAGTGACACCATGCAGACCCTTTCCATTCAGATATGGACTCTTGGGCAGACAAATCCTTTGGCTTGCCTACAGGAATATGAAATAGCTTTCTTGATTTTCCAGTTTAAGTCATTCATGTCCTACCAACAATCCTTGAAACTTGTCAACAGTAACAATCAAGAAATACTAAACAAGTGATACTTTTCCATCCCGTAACAATAGGACAAGATTTCATGAAGTGTACCAAGAATTTTACTGGAGAGAAAGATGTCATGTAAAAGCTACATAAACTACTCAGCTGGGGGGGTACTAATTTTAAAAATGCGCACTTCCATGGAAGTGAATGTAAAGCCAGGCTGCCCCAAGATGAGCTACATTTTCCTGCACTGCAACACAGGCATCCAAGAAGTTAGCTGATGTAGCTGAAAACTCCTTTATTTTTTAGGATACTTTCACAGCCAGATTCCTGAAATGACAGGCCAGTCTAAAAGATCAGTGTGGGACAAAGAGCATTACAGTTGTTTTTAACTTTTTAAAAAGGCAGGGGAATGTGTGCCACTCCTGTTAATAAAAGGGGCCTGATGCAGTTCAGATGAGAACCAAGGACTCTCCCTCCCCAAATACACTCATGCTCCTTCCCTGGCTTGTCAAACCCCTCCTTAACGGGTCCTTGCTCTGCACTTTTCTGCTGAAGCACCTTTGTGAGAGCAGGAATTTTAACTCAAGTATTGCAGTGTCTCCTGTTGAAATCAGTCCTTTCACTGCGTGAGAGGTCTGAACTACCCACCAAGCCCTGAACTTTGGTCTCCCCTTTAGTCTGTCAACTGCCAAACACCAGCTGGTGTTTCTAAAAACATTTCATAGTGCTGGTATCACTGAACCCATCAAATCCCTAGTTTCTGAGATGGGTGGCTTCTGACTTATGCATCGTGTTCTCAGTTAAAGATGCTTAAATAGTATTTTCCTGACTGATTCCAAAACTGCCACTGATGAACAATGCAGTCCCTAAGATGGGGAGTACTTTTTCCTTAATAATTAAGTGCCAAGAACTGCTCACATAATTGAAAGGTCCACTTGCTTAGAGGGCAAGCACTGGACCTATGTCTCGATGCACATGTACTGGCTCTCTAACCAAACATATTCTCAATTCTTATTTATTTCTGTAAAAAACAAACAAACAAACAAAAAAAAACAAAAACAAAAACAAGGGCTGTTTTCACCTACTAGTTCCAAGTAAAAGGTCACTAACCTAAAAGGCAATGAGTTGCATCCTTCTAGGAGAATCATTTCCACTGCATGTGCAGTGATCAAAATTCCAAAACCCAGCAAAAGCACTCAGTCATGAAATTAGTGTGGCTCTATCACCTCCTCATTACATTTGCTTCTGTAATCATAGATTTATGAAATAAGCAACAGCTGCTCTGCTGGTGCACTTCATCACATTTCAGTTTCAGGAAACTGAAAAACCTCTAAACTTCCTTTAAAATAGAGGAAGTGTCTCAAAAAAAAAAAAAAAAAAAAGGAGGGGCACAATTTTTTAAGACATTCTTGCAAGAAGGAAATAAACTAAGAATATATTTAAAAGTAAATAACACAACTTCTTGCTTTCCCTGCAGCACAATCCCTATGTAAAGACACTTTGTACCATATTCCGTGTAAAAACTCATCAGGATAATGGTAATAAATGACAGTTTATTAATGGTATGCAATGGAGATTATGGTTTGTCTGATTTTCAGTTTGAACTGTAAGTTTGAACTGAGTTTGTCGCCTGGACAACACAATTGAGGTTGTGCAGTACATTAACTAAGGATTTAAGAACATTGCATTAAAATAGTTTATTAACATCGAGACAAGACACACAAAAATAATCAGCTTTTACAAAAATAAAAGCATAATACAGTAATAAATCTTGCCTGTTTAGCAAAAGTTATCACCACACCATTACCTCAAGCTTTCACCTTCCCAGAGTTTTCTGACCCAAATGTTTAACACTCCACATCAAAATCCTCAATGTTTCTATTGTGAAACCTTCCCTTTACACAGATGGATATTATCCAAAGATTCTCTTACTTTCTCAAACAACAAAGGAGCACAGATTTTCTTTACCAAGCTCGCCAAGTCTGTACAGCTAGTGTAGATCCACTAATTAAACTGTACTTAGGAAAAAAGGATGATCTTTCTGCTTAGTCTTTTCTTATCCACATTATACCGACAGCAAAATATCTCCCATCTTCCGAGTGTAAAAATGTTCATTATCAGAGGTGACAAGTAAACATCTTGGGTGGTGAATTACTTCTTTTTCTTTTTTTTCTTTTCATCTGCTGCCATTTTTAACTTTACTTCTTCCTCAGGTAGCGCTCCTAATTTCTTCTTCTTTGCATTTTTTACCTTTTCTTTGATGGCTTCAATATCAATCTTTTTCTCAGTGGAGGCTACACAGGACAAAATACAAAGGTAACAGACATGAACTTTACTTCTGAAAAATGTTAACAGCCTACAAGAAGACTATGTATAAAACAAACACAGTAAACTGCATCTTGTGGCATTGGTTAGGACTCATTTTATGCTCACTAATGATTTTACAGATTATTCTGATAATAATTTTTGTTGAAACTAGTATTACCTACAAATCTTATTCAGCAGAATTTGAAGAACAAATATATAAAAAAATCCCATACATTTGAACAGATGCCACACCCTACAGACATACAAACTATTATCATTCACTCCTCAGAACACATTTTCCTCTGAAATTAGTACATACACACTCTCTTAGACATAGGCTTGATTGATCTTGCATAAGAAATTAACTGCTGAGCACGAAGCTTTTACAGCATTTTGTCTCTCTGCAAATAACTAAAGTGCTAGGATCAAACATGCCTATCCCACCCTTATACTCTCTCTGTAGCCATCCATTAACAGCCACTGTCAGACAAAGGATAAGGAAGGGTGGGTTGGGTGAACATGATGCAGATCTTTGACCCCTGCATGAAAACCTTTATTAAAAACTTCTACAGGGAGTGCCAGAAATACTGAAGTTAAACACGTAGTGCTGAGCAATGTGAATAACCTACTCTTATGTTCACATAGGTGATGGTATTTTCTCTTTTGGGCACAAGCCATGAGTTTGGATCTAACTTTCCTATCTCACACAGTTAATTCCTAAATCTGGTGGGTATGGTGGGTACCATACAAACAACTCCTGTCATCTGTTCTTGGAAGACTGAAGGATTTCAGCTCGAAAATAGCATCTAGAAAAACACCATATTTGAGACATAGTGCAAACAACAACAGTTTCCAAATCACTGGAAATTTACTGCCATCACAACAACAACAACAAAAAAAAGTACTGCATCAATGCTACAAAACACATGCTTTTCAAGAAATACAAAGTTTAAAGTTCATAAGAAATTGTGTAATATATAGTGTAGTAATACGTAGGTAGTATAGCTAATAGTATATCTAACACTATCAATATGAAGCCTAATTAGTGAAAACCTAAAGACTAGTTTCTCTAGTGCATTAAAAAAATAAATCACTTGAGAACATCAAGCTCTTACTCTGTGCATAGTGTGGTTTTATTTTAACCTTTAGAAAAGCTATTTACCCTATCTTGTACCAAAGTTGTGATACAAGTTTTTCAAGTAAGTATTGCTTTCTGTTTACTTGAATGTAAAAGTCATGCCAGCTTCACTGTAAAACTGAAAGGCAAAAATTAACTAGAAGAAGCTAGAACAACCAATTGAGATTGACTTTTCAACAGAGAATTGCCATTTTGTAAGTACAGACTTATTGGTCAGATGATCTTTCTACTGTCCCTGGCAACTCTAGGGATTACCACAAGGATTTTTTTTTGTATGACCTTTCTTTTGCCTGGGCTGTATTTGCAAAATCACTCAGTCAACAAATTGACAGCAAAATGTTTTAAAACAGGAAAAAAAATGGTTACCTTTCTTTGTTTTCACTGGCTTTTCCTTTGGTGGGATAAAAGCTTTATTTCTTTCTTCTTGTCTTCTCTTGACTGCTTCTGCTTGCTTTGCCTGAAGTTACCAATAAAAAGATCAAGTAGCAATAGAGCAAGGCAAAAAGAAAAAAAGAAAAAAAAATCAGATTCCAAGTCAGCAATCAAATGCTTTTTAACTGGACCCTGGATTAGCACTTTACCTTTATCTCTTCCATTTGCTTGCGTTTCTTCTGTCTTTCTTTCAAGAAGTATTCGCCACTTGCCAATTCTTTATCAATCTGTGTAAGACAAGCAGCCTCACTTAATTATGCATTATAAGCCAGATGTGTAATATCAGGGAATCAGAAGATGACCAAAAAAGCCTCCCCATCTCTTTTTAAGAACACAATTTCAGGTGTGCTATATTCCTGCATAACCAAATAAAAGTTTCAACTGACCTGGCTTTCTGGCTGTGGAGGTGGGAATGGTGTGTATTCCTTCTTAGTATTTTTCTTCTTGGGCTCCTTGCGTTTTTTCAAGTTCTTCCGCTTGAATTTAGGCAAAAATCTTTCCCAACTTTGTGTCCTCAGTTCAGGATCTTTTGCTAATTCCCTTTTGATCATCAAAGTCTTCAGTAATTTCAGAATGTCACAAAGAAGTTATTAAAAAAGAGTATTACAGTAGAAGCCAAGAGACCCAAAATAGAAGTTTCACTAGACTTTCTCACAGGGAATATGCTACATCCAAATCTTCCACATCTCACTTCAGTAAGAGCAGAGAGGCTTAATTATGAACAACAGAACCAGAAAGATGTCTCAAAACAGGGACAGAATGCACTGGTGAAGGTGCTTCAGTTTAAGTGAGCAAGTATCACGCAAACAATCAAAGGAGAAAGCTTATACACACTTTTCCTTTAATTTTGCAGATACTGCCATAATGATGTTCTACCAATGTATCTTAGTAATATGGAGGATATCAAAGTCAGTGGTTTTTATAAAGCAGCACACTACAGAAATTCTCAAAAGTAGATTACCACACAGAAAGATGTAAGTTATTAACATACAACCCTCTGGGAATATTGTTTTCTTGTAAACAAAGATGAACAGTGGACCACGCTAACCTTGATGTTATATATGGGATGTATATTCTTCATTGTGTCCAGAACAACTTTTCTAACCTGTATTGATTGCAAAAGAAAAAAGAACAGAAAGCTCAGCAAGTATTTTACATGCTAATCAATTAAAATAGCTGCTATAAAATAACGTGCTTCCTCTCCCCACCTCTGCCTCCCCAAAGCAGTAAGCCTTAAAATTACAGAAACATTAAGGTTGGAGAAGATCTCCAAGATGATTGATTCCAGCCTTTCAAAAGCTAAAGCACAGGGTTAACTGAAAGAACAGCAGTTCAAAAATGCCAATAATACTGTCATGCTTCCAATAGACTCCAACAGGCCCCACAAACATTATTTTCATGTTCCCATGGATCTTATGGTGTCATGAGGAACTTGCTTTTGACAAGCATTCTTCTCCCACATAGTTATTAAAACATATACAGATACTTTTTCTTCCAAGACAGAAAGATCTTAAAATTCAGCAGTTAAGATGATACTACTATGGACATTCATGTAAGTGTATCTTACTAACACACAGCTGAAAAGTCAGTGAGATACTGCCAAGGTTGCCAGATTGTGTGTATTGCCCACCCTGCAGCTGGGCACAGAAGTTTGTGTTTGCTACACAAACAGCTCATCTACCTCATCTTACTTACCTCTTTTAGGCCACTAAAGGGTCCAAGAGCTGAAACAGTGTTGCCTTGCACCATAATATAACAGTTTGTTAACAGTTCCAGGGCCTAGTCCAAAAAAAGAAAATAAATTAGTATAATATGAAAACCTGACACAAATTTGGGGCTCAGTATTGTCTGATACTACAGCTATAGGAAATACCTTCAGAGTAGATCCTTTTGGCCCAAGAAGCCGTGCTCTTCTTTTTATAAAAGTCTCTCTCTTCCTCACCAGAGAGCCTATCTTAATGATGTCACATGCAACATCATCCTGAAGGATACGAACTGCCTAAAAAGATGCAGGCAATGTCATCTGAATTCAAATGTATTACTCATAAGAGTCAAGAGAATACTTCAGTTTATTCTTCTCCCCTTGCTTTCAGATATATTTACCTTAAATATGTATTTTATTTTACTTGACTCACTTAAAATTCCCACATTTTTAAAACGTAGGATTATGCAAGTATTATGATAGAAGTTAAGTATAATGATAGAATTTAAGACAAAATATAAGCATTGTGATGGACAAAAACTTTCAGAATTTATTACAGACCTGCTCAAATGGAACACTTCTTGCCAGAAGTTTTATTAAGTCTCTAGCCCTAATGATTGCATATGGATCAAAAGTCTTCTTAGTTGTAGTGACAGTCATGCTTCCTTCAATTAGATCCAGCGCTGCGTTCACATACTGCAGTATTTGAAATGAAACACGGGATCAATATCATAATTCAGCTTTGGCAGCAAGCAGTTAACTATCAGAATGCAGATCTATTTTCCCAAATTTCTTCAGTGACTTTTACCTTAAGAAAGTTCACAAACACACAGACAAAATCCAGACTGAATATGTATCACAAGTCGCAAAGCACCACCCCTCTCATCTCCCTGAATTCAAGCACTACAAAGCTGTCAGTGCCTGGAAGAAAAGATATTTGCTGCTGCAAATATTTTGCTGACAGCATTTATAAAGAACTGCAAGTCTGGTACACAGCTCTTCAACAATTTTGATGACAAAAAATGACACTGCTAATTCAAAATGCAGGCACAGTAGAAATTTACAAATACAGTAGGAGAAAAGCAACTTGCACTATCTGTATTAGCTTAAGTAAGGCCTGTATGTCCCAAAAAGTAAAGTGCAGTATCACAATCATTAAGAGTTCATACATGTTCACCCAATGCCTTTTGGACAAGTGGCCAGCACTCTTTCAAGTATGCTTCTCTATACTTCGGGAACAATGTAGCAAAACTGCTTTCTTCCAGCAGCCCTTTGGGATTATCCTCTCTTGTAAAGGCCGGCTCTTTCCATCCATCTGGCACAGTGAGAAGTTCAGATTCATCAACTGCTATTAAAAAAGAATAAAAAAGCTATTGTTATAAGAAGATTGATTTAATACACTGTTGAGTGCAGTTTGCATCTTTTCTGACATTAGAAAAATTACTGCTTTAAAGTATTTATATATTAAAAAAAAAAAAAGAAGAAATCCGCAGATGAGATATGCGCTGTTGATCTGGTATATGCAAGATGATTATGTAAATATATTACACAGGAACAAGGCACAGACTGAGGCGAAGAAGCCGAGTACCTCGAGGCCGGGCACACCACAACACGGCACCGCCGCTGCCGGCCCCTAGCACTCACCAGCCGCCTCTACCCTCCGCAGCCCCCTAAGGAGAGACCCTCAGCCCGCAGTCCCCCCCGGCGAGCCGCCAGCCCCGCACGGTCCCGCGTCCCGCCCCCACCTGGCGCCGCTTTCTTCTTGTTCTTGTTCTTCTGCTTTTCTCTCTGCTTCGGGCCCGGCCCGGGCCCGGCCTCCTCCTCGGGCACGGCCGCCATGTCCGCGCGCGCGCCGGAAGGGGCGGGGCGGGGCGCGCGCTGCTGCCGGGCCGAGCGGAACTTCCCCCGGCCGTCGTGTGGGAGAGCCCGCTGGAGTGTGCGCCCCGAGACACGAACAGAAATAAACACACAGAGTACTTTGCCCTCGCAACTACAGAAAAGGGATTCCTGATGAGAACTGATTTTTCAGCTGAGTAGCTTACTATTAAGTTGATGAAACTGGATAATAAGTAATTTAAGTAATTCCTGGGGGATGCTCTGCATCCTGCTCCCTGCCCCTTCCCGTACCTGTAACTGAGCATTTCCTTCAATGAAAGAGTAAGAAGGTGTCTCCTGCGCTCTCTTTCATGGAGACCATGACAAGCTAATGGGGTGAAAAACTGGAGGAGACCTTTAAGAGCAACAACACTCTGAGGCAGGACTCTGTTGCCTTTGGCAGGGTGTTCACCGCATCTGTTTATAAAAACCTGCACTCTACGATGTTTAATTACCTAAATAATGAGAAAGATTTCTATCACCTGATCTATACCTAAGTAAAATACTAATTTAAAAATCAGTTTTGACCCTCCCCAAACCTTTCCTTCGGACCTGTCTGCTGTTTTTCTTTGCCTGCTCCATCTGCCAGCCCTTTGCGCACTCCCATCTCGGACAATGAACAGGACTTCCAAGGTCCTTTCTGTCTGCAAGCTTGACATCGACTTGATGCAAGCCTTTAGCCATTTATTTTAATTTCTGCCTGTTAACATCCTTCAAACAGGGAGCAGGAGCTGTTCCCCAAGAAGGGAGGCCCTCGGCAGAGGGTGCTGGCGGTGCCAGCGGCGCTTTGGGGAGGTTGCTTATCCATTCCCGATCCCGCTAGATGGCACCGGCCGCCGCGCTAAGCGGAGCATCCCGAACGGAGCTGCCGCCCGCCCTGCGCCTTCCGCGGGAGGGACAAGACCGGGAGGGAGGGCTGGAGGCGGTGGGGAATGTGTTCCCCCTCCGCCCACGCAGCCCTGCCCCGCCCGGCACGGGGCTTTGGTTGCCGAATGCCATTGACATTGTTCCGGTCCCCTGGACGAGCACAGGGAGGCAAATTTGCCTCTCTCAGCTCTTGGACACAGACGCTTTCTGGGGCTGCTTGCCGGGCTGGTGTTCCTCAGCGCTGCAAAGCCTTTGAGCACAGGACAGGGTCCTGCCCGGCTGCAGGCAGCCGGTCGATGCGAAGGAGGGGCTGGGGGTCTTGGGGAGGCGGCGCTGTGAAGTGGCTGAAGCGCGCCGTGCGTGTCTTTCTCACCTGAAACCTGTCCGCGTGTTGTGACAGCGCAGCAAAGCAGATTTGGAAAGAGTTTGAGGGAGGATAATTAGTTTAGTTCTGCTCTTGGTTAGTGTCTGACTCCAGTGGTGCAGCCCACCAAAAAAATCACGGGAGTGAGCTGTGGAAGGTGCATGGCCCTCAGTACTTGGCAGTGGGAGTAAACCTCCTAATGGGATGAGAGGAGAGAGGTAGAGAGGCTGCAGTCCACAGGTGTTGAGAGTGTAAGAAAAATTACAGGCTGCAGCCTCTGGCCTGCCAACCTTGAGTAGCACGCTTGCTCCACGTGTACATCCCACACCTCAGAGTGGCAGCAACAGCCTACTCATGTAGGCTCTCCTACCTCTCGCCCTCTCCTCTCCTGCATCCCAGCCCCTTGGCCAGCTGCTGCTTCAGGGCGCTCAATGAGCCCCCAAGCCTCTGTGCTGGAGGAGAAGTGAACGGTGTGTGGGGTAAGGGGCAAGGGGCTGGGGCCTTTTGACTTCTTTTCTAATGATGGGCAGCCCTCTGTGCTGCACTGAAGTGTGTCTTTGCATGATCAAGACAGATACACTGAAAATGTGTAATAGAGGCAGTAATGCTAACAGGCTTGGAAGATGTGATTTGAGAAGGGCCCTCAGGTCCCCTCCTGTCTGATTCTTTAAAGGAGACGGTAATTTCACATCTTTCCTCTTACCTCAGTATCTGGAGTCTGTCTGGATACAAGGAAGCCGCTTCCTTAAATTCCTAATAGGACCAGGATGCTCCCACAGACCTGCCCTGCTTCTCCAGACAGCGGTGTGGGCCTGTTCTCTGAGTCTGAGAAAGATTTTAGCTTGCTAGAGGCTGCGGATTACTTCCCAAGGGAAGATTTCTCAGCCTCTAGCAGGCTAAAATCTTTCTCAGACTCAGAAATCAGGCCCACACAATGGCATGTATATATAATTTTTACTGTTCACATCTCAAATGCAATAACCAGCTACTGCTCATCTGATGGGGTTAGGATGCTGAGGCCAGCCAACTACAGGGACAATGGCTGCTGAGGGGACAGGGACTCACACTGCTGTCCAGGAGACTGGGGCAGGTATTCTGCAACTCCACAGGAGCTGTGTCCTCAGGAGCTGTGTCCTCCTCACACTGGTTTGAAGCTGAGCCCCCAGGCAGGAGGGACAGTGTGAGTGCCACCGCAGTGGTGGAGCGCAGTTACCTCATGTGGGGTGCTGTGCTGCTGTAAATCCTTGCCCTCCACCACGCCTTCCCCCAAGGTCTACTTGCCCTCCCAGCTCTTCCAGGAGCAACATGTTTTCCAAAAGTATTTTTCACTGGCAGTACATAGGATTTCCAGTGTTCTACCCTCTCGGGTTTGGCTGGTTTCCCGAGATTCAGGTGGTTTAAAGTCCTTTGCCCTCTGGAAAGCCCCAAGCCAGACGCAGGAACAACACAGAGTCCTCAGATGTTCAGTTTTCACAGTTTCTCATGTTGTTTATTATTTTTTATCTTTTCTTTCTGCTCTGAGCCCAGCCAAGGTCTTCACAGCATGGGCATCAGGCGAGGACTCCTCCCCATATGGGGACTCATCATCTTTTATACAGATTGTTATGTTTCTATTATTTACAATTTCTTACCAGTATCTACTAGCTCTACTAAACAGGTCACTTCTACACTGACCCAATCCATCTAAAGCTACTTTGTGCCACTGTCACAGCAGAAGATGGAGACAAAGAAGAAGAAGAAGACCCCAGGGGACCGCCCAGATTCCTCCATCTTGTCCCCATTCACCTCTATTCTAAGAACCCAAATGTGAGGAACTACACTACTTTTTACTACTCTTTGTGGCTTGTAATTCCTCTCTCAGTGTTGGAAGTTTTCCCATGGACTAAAGTCCAAGCCATTGTCCTTTTGGGCTCTGTGCCAGGGTCTCCAACCCCCCTGTACAGATCCCAGACCCCCCTGTACAGATCCCAGACCCCCCTGTACAGGTCTCTGTTTGTCCAGGGTATTCAGAGGAATGCCCTAGACTCCAGCACTACCCAGCCCAGTGTGGGATGGAGAGACCCAGGTGCAAAGGGCTCCTTCGAAGACCTTTTTCTGAACAGTACAGATCCTAATCTAGCAAGACCCCTATACCTGCTGGAGCCATGTCTGTTCTTGGGAGGACATGGCTCAACTCTGTGTGTGTGTATGTGTCCATGTGCAAGAGTTTTTTCCACTTAAAAATAAAGTGAAGGAATGAAAAAGCGCAGCCTCTCTTATGCATGTTTCATATGATACAATAGAAAAGGCAGAGTGCTGCTGTTGGAAGGAAGGTGCCTCTTTATTATGCAGCAAATTATTTCCCAGTCAGTAGATAGGACTCCAGCCACTTGGCACTTTCTTACATGCCATTTTCCAATCCAAAAGAGAAACTTGGGATTTTGTGATAATTCAAGCAATCAGATGAGCTCATGCACATGGCATTCATTTGCTACAAACACCACACGGATCCCATTCAGCCTCAGCATTCATAAATCCATGTGACACTTTTATCTATTTATAAACTTTTAACAGCAGGTTATGATTGTTATGCAAGCCGTTTTCCAGGGATTAATAATCAGCTTTTGTTGATGGCAGCAAGGAGGGCCATTAACTACTCTGGGACAGTCATTAATCTGTAGTAAATGCTACGCATCTGGATCATTTCTATGTAATTAAATAATCAATACTGCCTTTTGATTCACGTAACTAGAGAATTGTATTTCAAATTTATCTTGGCTTTGGGTGTTCTTAAATCTTTTCGTTTACAACAGGGCAGGAAACAGGCACATGAGCAAACAAGATTTTCTCCTCGTGTAACAGGCTCTTAAATTATCAGTTATTTCATATAAAACCTGTCAAGTGGTCAAAATAGCATTCAAAGCGGTCACCAAAACAAATTCATTGGATTGGATGGAGAAAAAAAAAATCATGTGTTGTCCTTTTTCATAACAGAGTACTTTCATTATTGCAATAAAATTAAGTGATCTGACCCTAAGAGGTAGCCTGGAAGAATTAAAATAATCAGATAGAAACTCCCTCTGCCCAGCCACCCTCAGAAAAGTCTATTTTATTTCATTCCCTGGCTCACATGACCTCTGTGCCCTCAGAGAGATGAGGTTGTGGTGTCATTTCTTTGTCTCTCTTTCTTCCTTTATCTCTCTGGGCACCAGTGTGAGTCCTTCTGTGGTTTTGTTTTGTTCTTGTTTTTGCTGTGGAATCCATTGATCTGCAGAGGTGCTCACAGATGATGGTATTTGTGTCCATAGCAAACCTGGCCAGGCAAGAACACTCTGCAGTGGGGCTGCTGCTTTCTCCATGGAGAGCTCGGGAAATGCCCCAGCAAGCAGAGTTCATCTTTCCTTTTGAAAGAGAGCAGAGAGGACAGTACCTGCTGAACCCTAGCAGTAACAAGGAGCTGGAAAATGAGAGAACTGTAAACCATAAATGCATCTTAAAGGGCTGGCTGGAGTAGCAAAGCAAAGATAATTTGGGGCAGAAAGAAGAACCCAGAATAAGAAGGAAGAACCTATGGGTAAACGAGACCATAGCTTTGTCTGGGAAATTTCTTGCTTGCAATAAAATTGCTGTCAGTTTAGGGGCAAGAAAAGGATAAGAGCTAAACTGGGAAAGGAATTTACTGCCATGAAATCAAACCAGCAGATTTAGATCAAAAGATCTTTGGAGCAGGGAATGGACCTAATCATATATTCATACAGTGACTGAGAGAATGAGGCTTTTGTCTTGACTTGAGCCTCTGGGAATTGCCAGAAGGCAAACACCAGACCAAGGCAAGCTGCACCAGGGCCTCTGAGATATACACAGGAGAGTAAAAATGAGAGTGAGGGTGAGTGAAGGCAGGGGCCTGAGGAGGGCAGTGGAAGAAAATGCCTAAATCATTCTACTGCTCCAAAGCCTCACAGTGGAAGAGAGTCGAGTGGGGATGAGAAAGTGATTGGTGCCATCAACTCTAGAAAGTCTCCCACACAGCGTGGAGAGCAATCATAAGTTCCCAAGGGCCCAGTAGGGACAGCTAAGAGATTTCTTCAGCTGTTGTAGTATCCATCCTATTTAGGTAATGCCTCCCATGGGCTGTGCCTGCCAGGGCATTGCTGGTCTAACGCTCTTGACTCCCCAAAGGAGGAGGTGTCCCTCATCACCTGTGGATGGTCATGGCAGAAGAGCACCAAGAGGAGACCAGGTGCCCAGAGGCTCAGGTCTGCTGCAGCACTGAAGGGTGTCCTCTGCCAGTACCTCTCCCAGCCCCTCCACATGGGGAAAGGGGATGATCTTTTCTGAATGAGGGCAGGAGAAGCCCCAGGCTCCCATCCTCCCTGACAGAGAGCTGTGGCAGAGCCCAGCCAGAGCAGCTCAAGAGGATCTGCTGTACAGCTCTCTGTAAGCATGCAAAGAGCAAACCCATTCTTAGAGGCATACAATATTCCAGGGCTGTGGATTGAAGATGAACATCCACTCCCCCCCAAAGGTTTTTAATGTAATTTTAAAGTCATACCTGAGAAAACAGAGTCTGAGCATGGTTTTTATTTAGGAATTTGCCTGCTCATGTGCCTTACTCTGAAGCACTCCCGCAGTCTATTTTTCTCTGGCACTAGAATCTGGACATTATTATGCAGATTTCCACTATAGCAATATTACAGCAGAATAAATAGCTCTGCTATACATGAAGGGGAATCCTATTACATCTTCAGTAACTCTCAGTAAGCATTATCGCTATTATACCAATTGAAGAGACAGAAAACAATTTTTAATTAAAAATATTTATAGCAGGCATAATACCAACTGCCAGTTTCACTATCCAGTGAATGCATTTTGCAGCTGGTACTAATTCTCTCTTATTTCTATGAGGTTAGCCAATATCAGCTGTTCATTAAGCAGAGGACATTTCAGGAATATCCGTATTATATGCTGTAACTAACTAAGAAGTTCTTCCTTTGACAGATATTAGGAAATCAAGATTGCTTGGCTATGTTATTCTGGGACTTCATAATAGAGAGGTCGTTTCCCAGTGATCTGAGTGGGCTGCATCATCAGTTTTATTCAAATCAATCCTACAAAACTGCTTTCCAGCAGATTAGAACATTTTAATTAGCAATATATCTTCTGTCTTCTATCTGCAGTGGAATAGGGGGTGGGAAATTGATTTCAGTACACCCTTTCTTTTACTGGGAGAGCAGCAAAATCAGAAGGTGTCAGCAGAACCACAGGCAAATTAATTTTGAGATACAGAGCTTTCTGCAGCTAACCACACTGCTTCTCCTTGCACTGAGTCGGGCCGGGCTGCGTGGGCTGGTTCACTGCTGCTGTCAGTGCCAGACGCTCCAGGGGACAAAGTCTGATAAGGCTTTCTTGGGTGAAGGGCATGACAACAACCCACTGGCTCACCCTAAACATTCTCATGCTTTCTGTGCCACAAAGCACATAAAACCTCATCCTTGTTGGATCTACGTATCAGTAAACGTGCATATGTGTAGATGTAGGTGATGGACAGCTGTCCCTAGAAGCTGTAAAAGCACCTATCTGCTGCAGCCATAACTCAGGCTCAAAGGAAACCAGCAGGCAGAGGATGAGCCGCAGAGGAGCCCTATTCCCACATATCTTCCATCCTCCTACCTCTCTGTGCCATAGGACATGTGTCTGAAATACAGAGCTGGAACATTGCCTCCACCAGTTTTGTGTCCATGGAGAGCTCTTTCCCCATAAATGCAGGGATTCACGAGAGTCAGTTTGTCCTTGGTTCACATTCATGTGGTTCGGGGGGACTGTGGCATGCTGAAGACTCCAGCCCATAAAATCTAATACAAAACTTTTTGTTCCCTGTATTTACCCCAGGATATCTGGCAGCCCAGCCAGTGAGGAAATCCCTTAGTGATTTTTCAAAGGAGCAGCTGGGAACTGACAAACCAAGCAGCTCATCATAACCTGGCATGCGAATTGCTAAATCCCATATGGATATTGTTTTTCACTTTAAAATATTAGCAGTGAGTTTCAAAACACAGAATTTAGCAAGCTGCGTTTCATCACTGGAAAGATCAAACCCCATTTGAGTCTGTGAAGCCATTTACAACATGCTTATTCTTCCACCTGCAATAGATTTCACAGCATTTCCCCCTGGCCTGTGTCCACAGTGACAGCAGAGGAGCCCAGGGGACACAGCTGGAAAGATGAATGATGTGAAATTGTGGAGATGGGCATCTGTGAGGGGAGCAGAGGCTCTCTGAGGAGGTGATTCAGAACAAGAGTTTAATGTAGGGATGTGCTCTGAGTCACTTTGAGGGGAGCTTCCCTCTGCCCACTGCCTGCAGACCGACCTGTGATGAGCAGCTGCTGTTGCTTAATTAGCCTTTGTGAATATTCTGCTTTAATCCGTCTTTAAAGCTCACAAAAGCCTATCATGTCTGTGCTGCTCTTGCTCTAGGCAAGATTGAGCTAGTTATCAGCTGCTTCAAGAAGCTGAGATTCACCAGCAACATATGGGAATGTCTAAGCTATTACATCCATTTTCTTTTACCTACAGGGAAATAAGTATGTCAGTCAACTAAAGAATAAACTCCATCTTCTTTGCACAGATGGCCAAAGGGCTTCCAGAGCACTGTGGACTGAGTGTATGGAATGCAGCAGTCCTAGACGTGACTTGTTCAGTAGTCCTAGGCTAGCTGTGATTTCAGCCATTCCCCTTGGTATTTCATGGAATTGAGCAGTTTGTATTTGAGCAAAGGTGCCATTTGGTTTCCAAAGGTAGAAGCGATGTTTCAGTGAAAAAAATTATACTAGTCAACCCTCTGGAAAGGCAGTCTGAACAAGTAGAGCAGCAGAGCATGAAGCATTCCTTCTTATCTTTTTCCTTAGCTTTTCATGAAATGGGACATGGAAAGACATGTTATTTCTCAAAAATGTTTTTTTCTGGGTTAAAGCAGAATTTGTAGGTTGGATAACAGTGAGTTTGCCCCAGTCCTGGAAAAGGGGAAAAGTCAGCCCTTCAATATGCCTGAGAACCTGGGGGCCTATTTTCAGAGCTGCTACTACACTTGGAAAACCATTTTCATTGCCGACACTATACATTTTCAAGGATGCAAACTTTTTCTGAGTATGTATTTTTGCAGGAGGGCAATTTGAGATAATCCTGTGTGAGGTACCACCACAATGCAGACTGCTGGCTGCTCAGTGCTGAGTTTGTCATTAAGCTGTATCCTGTGCGGAAGGAAATACAATGGAGCTGCTGGGTGGCAAAGTAGCTGTTAAAACCACCATTCCAAATAAAATGTCTCAGGCCAAACTTTGATGGATAAAATTTCATTTTTGCATGCCACCGGCTGGAGGAAAGGAGCCCATCTGTTCTCCAAGCATTGCACATTGTTAAGCAAACTACTCGCAGCTTGGCAGATCAGAACACTAGAAGAAAAAAATTTCAGAAAAGCCAGCCATACGTCTATGGCTGAATACAAGATGAGTCATTGAAGTTTGCCCAAAAGCAACATAAAAATGATGGTTCTTGCCAGGGAGTTATGCCAGGGTATTCTCACGGGCTTGGCTCGCCAGGACGGGCGGGCAGAGAGAGGGAGGCAGGGAATAGGGGTGCATTCTTCCGCTGCCGGGGCTGGCGAGGGCCACTTGGCTGCTCGCTGCAGGGAGAATGCGCGTGTTTGTCTTCGCAGACAAGGGGCACCATTATCACATACCTCAGCAGGGTTGTAGATGTCAACCAAATAATTGGTTTTATTTAGAATATGACATCCAACTGGTGAATAAAGCATTTTGGGTGTCTTGGAAAGATTTTATATACAAACCAGCTGGAATCCCATTGACAGGAACAGCCTCTTCCTTTCCCTTTCCCTCTCCCCATTATTTTGAGTCAGACAGAGCTGGAGGTGACTGAGAGGAACACCAAGAAGCCTGTGCCTTTGAGCAATAAAGTCTACTGGTGCTAAACATCTGACACTTGTTCATTAAGAGAGACCCAGGCAAGCATTTCATCATTGAGATGAGTATTTAATACATGAATGGGTAACAAGAAAACATATTTGTGGCCGATTCAAAAGGCTGTCATACAAGGAGCCTTCAAGTCTGAGCAGGTTGGGAAAGCTGCAGGGTGCTTTGGAATTCTCTCAAGTAAACTCACACTTGTAAAGCACAAAGTTGCTGCTGCTGCCTCTGAAGAAAAGTGGAAGTAGAATGGGCAGACAATGGTGGGGCAGGAAGTGGGTGCCTGGCTCCTGCCTTCCTTTAGCACAGCAACTAGTTTATAGGGAAGAGGGAACCTTACACAGCTTCCCATACAGAGAATCACAGCTGCACCCATCCCAACGATCATCCCATCATTCCAGAGCTGCATGACTTATGTGCTAGGATGTTCCCAAACTCAGAGTAAGTCCATCATGGTAGCCCCTAGCACATGTGTCTGGATAGACGCATTTTCCTACTGTGGCAATCTACCATTTATTCCAGGAAAATTATTCAAGGTAGATATGCTCAAAACAAGAAGATAAAATTACTTAAGGCCTCCAACAGCTGAAAATTAAAATACATTTCAGATGAGATTAAAAAGCACAGAAATATTCAATAAAGTGCTTTTTCTCAATTTTTAGAAGATGTAGGATCCTGGCTCCTGTAACAGAAGCAGAGCTTGTCTTGCAGTTCCCAAATGTACTAAAAGATAAGGGAATGATTTTTTCAGTAACTTCTTAAGTACTGAAGGCATTATAGAAAATTTGAAACAAGATTGTGATGTGCTAATTAAACAGGAAAAGTAGGAAGTCACTGGCTGAAAGATTTTTGTCCTGAGTGAAACTATGAAAGATCTTGATGTGCAATTCAGTGATCAAGAAGATGTACATTTAATCACTGAAACCATTGTTTCATAAGAACAAGTTGGCTTTGTTTAATATATCTCTTACTTTTCAGGTTTGTAAGTTTGTCTGAAAAAAAGCAGTTGTGGGCATGACAGACTGCAAATCCATACTTGTTGTAACAAGCTAGCTGGGTATTATCTCAGAAATACCCCACCAGTATCAACAAAAACTCCCCACTACGTAATACAGGACAGTCCCAATGGATTAAGCCCTCGGTGATTACACAGTGAGGAACAATCATGAAATGGCCTGCCATGTTTCTGAGTCAGGCAGCCTAGGACCAAGGCACTGGTCTTGTTCAGCACCTGAGAGTGATTCAAGAACCCTTCAAAGCCAGTGTGTGGAAGATGCCCAGGCAGCAGGGGAAATCTGTTATGACATGACAGTCATGCAGAGGGAGCTGGAGCACTTGCTTAGCTCAAGTCACCCAAACAAGAAGGATTTTAACACCAGGCAATGCAAAATCACACATCTAGGGATAAGGAGTGCTGGATCTGTGTGGAGAGAAATAGGATGCTGGAAAGAAATTACTCTGTAAGTTTGTGGATAAAAGAGGTCACGCAATGCAACTGAAGTGCTCAGAACAATGCTGTGAAAAAAATAAATAAAAAAGATATATGGACAGGAAAATAGTGAACAACACAGTGATGTAAATGCTTAAATATGGCATTGGTGAAGCGATCCTGAACACCTGTGTCAAGGCAGTGACTACATTTCTTACAAAATTAACTTACCTTGCAGAAGAAGACTACCAAAGAATTGGAGCACAGAAAAATTGCCAAGTGCTCTGTGAAAAAATATAAATTTTTTTGTCAAAATCTGTAGACAATACTTCTATAGTGTCCTAAAATGCCTAGTATTAAGAAGATATTAATATTTCAGATAAATGATTCAGTGGTAATATTTAAATTATCAACAGATAATAATTGCCAGGTTGAGGTAGCAGAAATAAGAAATGCATTTTTTACACAAGTACATTTATACATAAGTGTAGTTAAAAAGGGGCTGAGATGTAAATTCTTTCTCCACTTCTTGATGGCATCAGCTGATGATTTGTCACCTTTCTGGCTGATATGCTTTAGTGTAACAGGAGGTATTGATCTCAATATATGAACACTCAAAATTAAATTATCTGTTCCTTGCATGTTACTGTGTTAAATTTCATGATTCTTTCTTACCTTAAGATTGGTGACCCTCTCAGTTCTCTCCCCACATTGTTCTGCACATTAAGGTTTGCACTATGGAAACCACAAATAAATTAGAAAATGTAAAAACTTGTAAACCACCATGGTTAAGCAGCAGTTCTTACTGAGTATTTGAGACCATTTAAAAATCAGGAGAGAGGGAACAAAGGCAGTTAGCAAGACAGATGAGATGTGCCAATTGCAGTACCAAGTGCTAGGATTATTAGGGTTGTGGGTACCCGACAAGCTCCCTGGAACCAAAGGATACCCTGTCTCATGGGTCAGGTGGCCCCACTTCAGCATGTGCTGGACTGAGAGTCCCACCTAAATATTCTCAAAGCCTTTTACTGTTGGTTTGGGCTGTGTGCTGATCCTGTTATCAGGTCTAAGAGCAGGAACTGTGGTCCTGCCAAAATTAGATAAGGGTTACAAAAAAAGAGAAAAGGGCACCAGCAGACACTGCTATCAGAGTGCTTGCTTGTGCTCTTACACTGCTGGAAATGATCAGCAAATTAGGACTAAAAGGAACATGCAGGCGGTATGTTCCCAGCTGAACTGCTATAAATGTCATAGCATTTGTATCGACACAGCAGACTGCTTCATCACTTAAAAAAAAAAGAACGTAGAAGAAAGATAATATTGCAAAGAAGATTGTTTTTCAAATGAGAATAGTCAAATGTACTAAATTAAATCTACCCTGCAGGAATCTAATCATCACTATAATTGAAAGATGGTCAAAAGATATTAGATTTAACAGTAAGTCTATATCACTGATAAAAAATTACTTAAAACATAATAAATGTCTTTCACCAGAATAAATGGGAATGAGACAAAGATGTGAAAAAGTTTGAGCTGTTTATGTTCATGTTTATGCATTATGCTTCCGAGCAGACACTGGGTGATGCCCAGGGACTCAGGAGTCATTGAGACTGCAAAATCAAGAGGGATAAACACCATGGGGAATATTGGCAGCTCAGATGAAATTGTGCTCTTGAGAGCCAGCGGTATTCTTCAATCACTTGAAAGCCTCCAGTGTACTTTAGCATCTCTTGGCCTTTGTTGAACAAAAAAAGCAGGATGGGGCTGGTTTCTGCATACAGCAATGCCAGTTGGAAATGGAACACCAAGTTGCTGAAGGGATTTTATGAAATCTCAGCAGGGCAACACCTGCCCATTTGACAATGCTCTTCATAGTTAGAATGACTCCTCTGATGTTTTGAATACCACAATGCATCGTTTATTCCTTTTCATACAGGAGGAAATTTCTCTCCTTGAGACCCATGAGACTGTGTTTGTCAACAGCCAGTCTGTGACATCTCTCTGGGGAATGAGGAACCTTCGGGCAGATACCACCTCATGAATTATTCCTGTAGCATATGAGAAACACCAGCAAGAATATTTCACATATCCCTTCAATCATGCCTTCCAGAGGGACAATAACGCTTACTCTGCCTTGGAGAAGTAAAGTCAGGGCATTCATTGCAACAGGACAATATTTTAGTTCAGGAACATTTTCATACCAGGTCCTTTAGCAGAGAGAAGAGAGCATGACTATGCTTGCCCCCTTCTACAGCAAGAACATTTTGTCCCATGGCACTCAGTTTGGCTGCCTGGCCTAACCATCAGGTCCTGCTTCAGATTTGGTCTTCATATTATTCCACTTCCATCAGAGGGTAACTGTTTTTTTCCTCAAAGTTTCTCTCTTCCAAGATCAATGATTTCTAGCTGAAGGAAAGAGTGAAGGTGTCTTCAGAGAACAGTTACATGCAAATAGACTAGTCTCAACCAAAGGGGTTATAATCAGTATCTTTAATTACAATATAAATTAGCAGCAAGACACTGTTGTGGTTTGAAAGAAAACGAAGTGAGAGGCTCTAGACTAGAAAGACTATTTAATGAAAAGAAAAAGGAAAATAATAAAATAA
>VZUI01067029.1:0-14228 GCA_013401135.1 Cettia cetti | reverse complement strand
CAGCACGGCACAGCACGGCACGGCACGGCACAGCACGGCACTGCACGGCACTGCACGGCACTGCACGGCACGGCACAGCACAGCACGGCACAGCACTGCACGGCACGGCACTGCACGGCACGGCACTGCACGGCACAGCACGGCACTGCACAGCCCCGACACAACTGCACAGCCCTGATGTCCTCCCAAAGCGGGCAAGCACCTGGCTGAGGTGAGATAAGGGCAGCCCATTGGTCTTGTCAAGTCCCCAGTGTCATCAGCTGTCGTGAAGGCCCCAAGCCCCCATGTCCCACTTCCTTCCTTCCTCCCAGCCTGTTATTTGGCAGCACGTGGCCTCCCAGAGCTGTGCTGGGATCATGCTTCGCCCCTTGCCTGTCTGCAAGACATGAGTGCTCGGGCAGCTGAAGGACCTGTAGGACATGGGACAGTACAGTGGCAGTGCCAGGCCCCTGGCCTTGGTCTTTGCCCCCTCCCCGGGTGCTGGAGGGCTCCCAGCTGGAAGTAGTGTGGATGAGCAAGGCTCTGCTTGCCCTGGATGGGCATGGCAGGGTCTCAGCAGCTCTGTGCCCGGCAAGTGTGTGAAGCCCCTGCACTCGAGAGCGAGCACGCGGGTGTCTGGGTTTGTCACAGCCCGGTGAGCAAGTTAATCTCAGGCTCCCTGACACGTGGAATAAAATCGCGATCCCATAATGGAATTCATTCATCTTCCTGTCCAGGCAAAGAACAAGCCCCCCACTGCCCGCTGGGGCTGGGGCTGGGCCAGGCCAAGGTGGCCAGTGCTCAGCTCCCAGCTGGGGGTCCCTGCCTATGCCCACCCTGGCCCTGCCATGGGGCCGGACTGGTGCTGGAGCCATGTTCCTGTGAGTGGAAACCCAGAGAGATGCCAAACACTGGTTGCTGCAAAGTGTTCCCTTCCCAGGGGACATCAGCTGTGTCTGTGGGGGCAGCTGGGGTCACCAAGGAGGGTTGAACTCCCCCAGAGTGATCCAGGGTCCTGTCATGCAGACACAATACTCATGAGGGGGGAAAGGGAAACTGAGGCACGTGGCAGTTTTGGGAAAGGGCAATCTGAGTGGCATGAAAGGGATGGGAATGTCCCTAGGTCCTCGTGTCTTTCTGTCCTTGCAGCTCCTTCTCCACTGCCAGTGCCTTGGCCAACCCTGGTACAGAGGATCCATCCCAGGGACTCTGCAGGGACAGCACCCATGGGGGACCCCGGCACATCCCCAGGGACTGCCTCACTCACAGCCATGGGTACAAGTAATGGGGAAAATCTCAGCAATCGGGCCAGGGCAGGAGGCCACAGTGTTTGCCAAGCTGCTCTGTGCCTCATTTTCCCTCTGGCACCCACATTTAGGCCACCCCCGAGCAGGAAAGTGACCCCGTGGCCAGGAGAAGAGGAGGAGGAGGAGGCAGAGGAGGAGGAGAAGTAGGAGGAGGAGGAGAAGGAGGAGGAGGAGGAGAAGAAGGAGGGCTGCTCCTTCTCGGGCACACAAAGCCCCTTTCATAGGGGCCGAGTTTGGATTTCCTCTGCCAGCCCAGCATCTTGCTCCCTCCTGCCCTGCCAGAAACGCTGTGGTCAGAGTGGGAAGCTGGCGGGTGGGACGCCTTGGGGGACACAGGGACCTTCAGGTGGCTTCATCCCTCACCCTGACCATCCCCATGATTTTCCCCTCCTGTCAGCTTTTAATTATACCCCTAATAAAAGTCGCTTTGCAGGGGAACAGGAGCTTTGTTGCTCAGGAGCTCATCTGCTCCTGCTGCTCCTTTCCTGCTTTAAACTGTAATCCTCAGCTGGGGACACTACAATTAGCCACTGTGGAGCTGGGCACCGTGTCACTGAGGATTAGGGCTCCCTTCAGTGGGGAGCTGCAGGGCCCAGCCCCGGTGTGGGTCGATGGCTCTTTGCAGGATGGGGGAGCCCCCAAAAGAGGGGGGTGAGCTAAAGAGCCCCTCTGAGCCAGACATCCCACAGCTGACCTCCTCTTGTCACCCACTGCCCTGCACCCTGCATCAGTGCCACGGGGTTGTTTTTGGGGTGCATGGGATCCACACAGCCCCTCTGCCAAACCCCCTGGAGCTCCTCGTGCACACAGACCCGATCAGGCCTTCCCAGGGGTCGGGTGGCTTTGTACAGTGGGACTCTGGGGGAAACAACGGGGCTGGGAAGACCGACAGAGGCCTCCACCCACACCTCTGCATGTCTGCGAACACTAGTGCCCATCCCCAAGGCCATGTGTCCCCAAGGGAGGGGGGGACGGGGGGGGGGAACTGAGGCACAGGGCACCAGGTGCCCACGACGCACACACTGAGAAGCTGGGGACAGATGTGACACGGGTGCAGTTTCGCTGAGACGGGACCCTCGTGCACGGTGCAAAGGCCACGTCTACAGCGTGGCAAAGGGGTCGTTGGACCCCTCGAAGGCCCTGAAAGGAGCCTGTGCAACGCTCCCGGGTGCCTCTCGCCAATCAGCCTCTTCCCGGGGCTGGAAGGGGAGCGCGGGCGCTCGTTAGCAGCCGCTCATTAAGAGCCCTCCGGGAGGATGAAGGTACCGGGGGCACCTGCACCTCCGCTTAATGAGCTGCAGCACCATTAAATGTTGGAGGGGACCTCGGGCACGGTGGGGGTGCTGGTGCAGGGGTTGCCCCCACCCTGACCCCCACCCAAAGCAGCGTGTGGGTCCCTGTGCCAGTGTGGCCATGGGAAAGGAGGAATGCCGGGAGTTGAGTCACGGTGACAACTGCAAGGGTAGTGGCAGCTGCTGCCAGGAATACCCCGAGGTCCCCACCAGCGCTGGGGGCACCCTGGGGACTCATTCCCCCTTTGAGCCAGCACCCATGGGTGCTGCACAGAGAGGGTGACTGTGGCCAGAGTGGGATGGCAGTGCCGGGGCATGACAGGACCTGTGGGACCTCAAGGTGGGGACCTTCCCACTCTGGGTGCCCCCAAACTGAGAAGGGGACTGACATCCTGTCCCCAAGGACTTCACGCAGCACGCAGAGCTCCCAGTTCAACCATTAAACCACAGCCTCACACAGCACCTGGAGAGGACCACCTTGGGGGGGATCTCCCGGGTGCACCCCCCGCGGGGACGGTGCGTCCCCACCCCAGCACCCAGCCCCGCAGGACGCCTGGGTCCCCACGCTCGCACCCACCCGCGTGGGGCTCTCCCTCGTTAATGTTTACTCGGGTTCGTTAGCGCCAGCACATCACCATGGCAACCCTGCAAGCTGCGCGTCGCCATCCGCGCCACTGTCGCGAGGCTTGGGGACGTCCCCACGCGTGGGGTCACCGCGGGCACCCACCACCGCCACCACCCACCCCGGACATCTGGGTGCTGGGGGACAAGGTGGGGAGCAAGGGGAGGCGCGGGGCACACCAGGGTTCGCCACCTCGCCGCTGGGATGACACGGCTCGGTGTCACCCTGCCGGGGTGACAGCACCCGCTGCTCACCCCCGAAGCGCCGCCGCCACGCCAGGGCTGCAGGCGTGTGCGGGCACTGCCAACGCGCCTGGCTGCTGCATTATTTATAAACTGGAGGAGCAGAGGGCTCGGCAGCAGCTGCAGAGCCCTTGCGGGCCGCCCTGCCCGGCGTCACGCAGCCACCGAGCCCACTGGCACTGTGGCACCGCAGCCCCCGCAGCCAGGAGGGACGATAGGGACAAGGCTGCCTGTGGGGCTGGCAGAGCCACGGGGCACCCAGATGTCACCCTGGCGTCCCCTTGGATGTTGCGGGCGGCTGGTGCAGCACGTGGGGATGTCTGGTGCGTCCCTGTGTCCAGAGCAGTGGCCTCCTGCCAGTGCCTCCTGCCACTTCAACCTGCCCTTACCACCCCAGCCTGCCTCCTGCCACCTCAGCCTTCCTACTGCCACTCCAACCCGCTCCTGTCACAACCTCCCTCCTGCCACCCAACCTCCTTCTTGTCACCCCAGCCTGCCCGCTGTCACCCCAGCCCGCTCCTGCCTCTGTGTGACCTCACTGCAGATGGAGCTGGGTGATGGCAGCGAGGGGGTGTCCCCATGCCAGGCCCGGCCAGCCCCTGGTGGCACATGGCCGAGCCCCGGCTGCACCCCAGCTCCGTGCACCGGGAGCAGGATGTGGCCCCAGCATTTTCTCCCACCACGGGCTCTGTTGGCTACGGCAAACAGGTTTTCCTTAAGCTTTGCAGAATCCACCCACCTCCTCCCCCCCTACGAGTCCCACCTCCAGGCTGATGGGGAGAAGGAAGGAGGGGGGTGAAAGGCTGAATTGGGGCTTTTAATTTTTCATTATTAATTTCCCATCGACGCCGAGAGGCACCGGGGCTCTCTCAGCCGCCCCCAGCATCGCCCCCCGCGCTCCCGCGCGCTCTCCCGGAGCTCTGCACCGGCTGAAGCCGAGCCAGGCTGCCGATAGGATTAATTCTGCATGACTGCCCATCTCCGCGGGGGGATCTAAGACCCTCAGGCCTGCAGCAATCTTTAAAATTCCTCCAGCCCAACTTAATTCCCTCTTCCTGCAGAGCTGGCGCATCTGCTGCAGTCAGGCACGGAGAGAAGGAGACGGAGGGAGAGGGGGGGACCACGGGCACCCAGGACCGCCGTCAGCTCCGGCGCCAAGCGGTGGCCCTGCTATGGTGGTCGTGGTCCTGCGTTGTCACTGTGGGGTCACCCAAAGCCACGCCAGTCACCCATCCCATCCCTGTGGGTGGTTTGTACTGGGGATGGGGGAAACTGAGTCACAGTGGGGCAGCCCTGGATGCAGGGTTCCCCCGTTTCCCCCTAGACAGGGGACAGACGCAGCCCCCTAAACTGTTGTCACCTCCCTGTCCCTGCTGGGACTCCCCAAATCAAGAGATTGATGTAAAAATGTGGTTTTTTCATCACCCATGAGCTCTGCCTCTCCAAGAGGGTCTCGTTCAGCTCCCCCCCACACCCCACTCCCACCTTCCACTGTCCCAGGGGACAGACTCCCAGGGTCCAACATCATCTGGGAGCATTCAGGGCTTAAGATTCCCTGGATTTTGGGACGGCTCACAGAAATAGAACCACTGCTTGGGAAAAGCAGCATGGGGGAAAGGCCTCCCCTCCTCAGCCTCTCTTCCAAAGGACAAGCACCCAGTGTCACCCAGAGGCCATGCACACCCATCCTCGTTCCCATGGGACCCCCTGCCCGTTCAGCCACCTCCGAACAGCGTCAGGACAAGGAGCCTGGCCAAGCTGGGGGGCACGCCCCCCCAAGCCCCCGCCATGCACCGCGGCAGCCCGGGGACGGTGGCGTGTCCCTGCACTTTGAAGGCTCAGCCGCCACCACACCGAGGCTGGCAGCCGGCAGGCAGAGCTAACCTTCAGGGGGTGATGGGGAGAGGCCATGGCAGGATGGAGGGATGGATGGAGGGAGGGATGGATACAGCCACCGTGCTCCAAACCCACCCACCATCCACCCAGAGCCGCCGTGGCCGCCCTCCCGAGGTGTTGGCACGGCCAGATCCAGGAGAACCACCCCTCTTGCCTTCTTGCCTCCAAGTTGCCCAGCTCACCAGGCAGCTGAGGAGCGCAGCCCAGCCCAGCTGCTGGCGGAGCTGCAGATACATGCATTTAAATCACTTATATCTTTACTTTCTCCTGCGCTGGCTGTGAGATGGGCTTTTTTTTGCATGCGTAATTAGGGGGTGGAACAGATGGCGGAGGGTTCGTTTAAAGTAATGCATCCATTAAAATAACCTTCGCTGTCGGGGACTGCGCTCCGACAGGGGCCTGTTTCACCGGGGGTGGTGGGGAGGGTGGGGGGGCTTTGTTTGGTGAGGAGGGGGGTGTTGGACATTGGGAAGGGGGATGGAGCAAACATTCCCTGTGGGATGCATCATCCTGGATCGTGGGATGAAGGATACACAACCCGTGTTGTCACGGATGCGTTGGGAAGAGAGCCGGGGCCAAACTACAATCAAACTGGGGGCAAACTGGAATTGAACTGGTACTCTTCAGGGCTCAGTTTCCATGGCAATATGATGGCAGTGAGATGGTGGGGATGCAAAACCCAGGTTGGGGAGGATGCCAACAGTTCTTGAGGCAGGCACGGTGCCTGTGGGCACCCTGGGGTACCCAGTCCAGAGCTGCCCCCCATGGGGACTGTGCCCACATCTCTCCCACACCCACCACAGAACCCAAAACACGCCTGAGGAGGACACTGCCATGCAGCACCAGCCAACTCTCCTGTTTCAAACCCCAGGTTCCTGGGAGAGGCAGGAGGGCTTTGTTCAGGCACCGGAGGAGCCGAGGCCAGAGAAAGCAGGAGTGCCCTGCCAGCTCTTGTGTTTCACTCCCAAGGAATGCCGGGGAGGGGAGGGGAACACTGCTCCCCCCCTTCCCGCCCCGTTGGGCGCCCAGCCCGGCTGCAGGGTGCTGAGGCTGGGAGGAAGAGGAGGGATGAAGGATGGGGAGGCGGGCGTCGTGCGGATGCCGTGGTACCACCACGTGCAGCCGGGGCTGGTGGTGGGTGGGCTGGGGAGGGGGGGACACACGGTGACAACACCTGGGGTGACACGGTGATGCCAAACACTGCCTCAGTTGGAGCAAATAATTCTGAGCAAGAGCTGCTGAACAAATATCACACCCCTCTCTGGAAGGAAAGGAGGAGCACCCACTAAAGGAAAGGAAGGGTACCCACTAAATCTGGGGAGTCTGGAGACGCCAGGGAAGAGGATGGGGAAGGGTGAGAGCAGCAGTGGTGCCAGAGCCACCCAAGCGTGTTCAAATATTTAGTGTGCACTTGCGAAGGTGCTTCTGCTGCCTTTAGGGCATCGCTGCTTTGGAAGCATCAGAGAGGTGGGAACGGGGGGATGGGGAGCAAATGCCAGGGCTGTGCTGCAGGGAGGGTCTTTCTTTTCCAGCTGGGCTGGGAGGACCAAGGCACAGGGAGCCCAGGAAAGGTTGGGGTAAGCTCAGCTTTGCCCCGAGCTGGCCCCTGCCTCATTGCCCCCTCCGTGGCCACAGCTCCCAGAGCCCATGGGACTGCACATCCCTCCATTCTCCTCCTCCTCCTCTTCCCTCCAGCCCCATGAGCCTTTGCCAGTTCCCCAGATTCCTGCTCACTGGCACCCTGGGGAGTCCCCAAGCACTGTCATGGCCTGGGGGACAGCCCATGGCTCTGGCAATGTGGCCGTGACATCAACAGCAGCAGTGAAGTGCGGAGGGCAGCGATGTCAGGTGCTGGGGCAAGAGACCAAGGGGACATGTGGGATAACAGGGCTCAGTGGGGACCACTGGAGAGATGCCAGGGATCGTGGCAGGACGTAATCATGGGGTGACAGAGGTCCCCAGGCCAGCAAGGTCCCCAGACCCTCAGTTTTCACCTCCCCGGCCCCGCACAAGCATCAAGGAGGAGCTGCTGTGCTGGCAGAGTGAGGAACACCGGGTTTTGCCCCATTCCCACATCGCCCTCTGGGCACCAAGCCCCTGTCCCACCACCCCCACTCTCACTCACTGGTCCAAAATTCCCCCTACTCACCCCTGTCCTCTCACCTGCCATCTCCTCCCCATCAAACGCCAGAGTCTCCCTTTGCCTCTCTGGGTGTTTTGCGAGCTCCCTTTGGTGCACCCTAGCACAGTGAGCTCTTCCCACTCCCCAGCCAGCAATCCGCCGGGAAAAACCGGTCCCAAAAACCTTCCCCACATCCGCGCCAGCTCTGCGGGTCTGGGGGGGCCGCGGCCGGCCCCCTGCTCGCCAAGAACAATAGCGCCTTGTTCCAGCCCGGCTCCGTCCTCTCCTCCCTGGGCAAAGCCCTGGCCACTCTCACCTCTACGTTCCTCTCGCTGTTTCCCAGCTCCCTCCTGCCAAATCCCCGTTCCCGAGTGCTTCTCCTCCCCGCGGGTCCATATTAAGCTACATTCTCCTTTCAGCTGGGTGGAAAACAGCAGTAATAACCATGTGGAGAGAGCCGTGCCCCCCACCTCCACTTCCCTCCCACTTTGGGGTTCAAATTTCATTTCAGCAAAAAAGCTTCCCCCGCCTCCAATTTCTTCCCCCAAACCGAGTCGCTGTCGTCGCGTCTGATCTCGGCAGGGGCCGTATGGATGCTCAGCTCCTCCTGGTTCAGGATCTGCTGCCAATCTGGACCTCGCAAACTGGTTCTCACACAGCTCCCGCCTAGCACCTCCCTCCCAGCAGTTATTGTCCCTCCTCAGCCACCCCAACCCAGCTCACTCTCCTGCCACCCTGCTCCCTTGTCAGCCTTCCATCTCGTTTCACTGCCACCTTGCTCCTCTGTCACCCTGCTCCTCTGTCACCCTGCTCTGTGCCACCCCTCTCCCATGGCACCCTGCTCTCCTGCTCCCCCTTCATCCCATGCCCTGCCGCCCTGATCCACTGTCACCCTGCTACCCTGTTCCCTGTGACCCTCCTCTCCCTGTCTTCCTGTTTTGTTGTCACCACACTCCAGGCTGCCCTGCCCTTCTGTCACCCCATTCCCAAGGCCATCCCTGCTCCCTGTGTCACTCATCTGGTGCTCCACAGGGTGCTGTGCTCCCCTCCTGCCTCTGCTTTTGCTGGGCATATTCAAACCAAACCAAACAAACCAAACTGCCAACTTCACCAGGCAAGATTTATTCCTGGCGTTTTCCCGGGGGGCCAGCGGGGCTGGCAGCTGGCAGGGAGCAGAGCGTCCCTGCTGCCTCCAGCCCAGCAGCCTCCCTCTTTCCTGCAGCTGAGGAGCTCATCTCCCTCGCCCAAGGCGCTCCATCCTCCTCCAGATATTTTAGGCCCAGGTTTTGCAAGGAATGTTCAGGCGCTGAGCCCAAGCCGATGCGCTGAAGTCAGCAGGAGGCGAGGAGGGAAGAGGGAAGGGAAGAAGGGAGAGTGCGTGGGGCTGGAGGCCCTGGAGGCAGCAGCAGCAGCTGAGGCATGGCATGGCATGGCATGGCATGGCATGGCATGGCATGGCATGGCATGGCATGGCATGGCATGGCACTCCCTCTGCCTGGAGCTGGCTTAGCGGTGGGAAGGGCAGAGGATTGGAGCTGGAGGATGCCAGAACTGCTTTGCTCTCCCTCTGAGAGGATCAATAGCACATTCTGCCTCTCCTCTATCTCCCTGCGTTGTGCCAGGGCGGGCTGCACCAATGCTCTCCCTCTGGCATGCCACAGGATTTGGAATGGCAACAGGGATCCCCAACAGTGTCAGTCCCCTTCAGTGGGGAGGGGAAGGAGGGATTTTTGCCAGGGTGGTGTGTCCCCTGCCAACACCTGCACAGACCCACCTTAGCACCCAGGATCTCCAAGGCAGCCTCATCCCTGTACATCAATCTTTCCTGCACACCAAACCCTTCCTCTGCACATCAACACCAAACCCTGACAGAACTACAAATCCTGCCTGCAAACTGAACTCTGCCTGCCTGCACCCCCTGTCTTGTACACCAAACTACCTGCACACCAAACCCTTCCTGCACGCCAGCATCTGCCTGTGCACCAAACCCTGTCCACACACCCTACCTGCACACCAAACCCTTCCTGCACAGCCAACACTCCCAATGCTGCCCATGCTGGTGCTGACGCCTCCCACTCACACTCCCCTTCCTGCCTGCACCCCACTGACCCCCGGCATCACCCCAAGCACCCATAACCCACCCACCACCACCACGGCACCCCATCACCCCTCTGAGGCTGGCTCAGCATCCGGGGGTTTCTGGCAGCGCCCAGGGAGTCCCCGGCACACGCCAGCCCCTGTCACGGCCTCGCTGGCACGCTGCAGCCGACGTGCTCCGACAGGTGAGCCCCCGGGGCAGCGTTCCTGCCTGGGCCGGCAACTGTCCCCACCGGGCAGCCCGTTTGCCGGCATGTTCCTTCCCAGCACGTCCCTCCCTCCCTCCCTCCACATCCAGCCTCTCTCGGCCGGCGAAAGGGGGGAGCCGACAGATTTTAATGAGCTCCCCGGAGGCATCGCTGCGCACCCCCCATCCTCCCGCCTCTTCCCGCGCCCGGGAACCGATGCTCTGAAACACAACCCTCGGTGGCAAGCCTGGAAAAAAACCACAGGGCACATTTCCCCCCGCCTTTTCCCTTCCCTCCTCGCCTCCCCCAGCTTTTTTTTGCTCTCCTGCCGATGCCAAAGACCCAGCCGGGCTCTTGTGCTTTCACTCGCAGCTGCAGCTGCCGATTTTCGCTGTAAGCCCTTGTGCCTAGAAGGCCCAGAGCGAGGGATTCTGGGACGCGGTGATTGAAGACAGCACCAGCACGGAGACCATTGCTCAGACTTTCCCTGTCTGTCGCCCCAACGCTCAACCCACAGAGAGGGAGGGAAAAAAAAAAAAAAAAAAAAAGAGAAAGAAAAAAGGGAAAAAAAAAAATGGAGGAAAAAAAAATCCCCACCGGACTGGTGCTCACCCCTTCCCACCCACGCCGAGAACATGCACCGAGCACCCGGACAGGCAGCAGGGATGGGGTGGGCCCCCCAGGCCTGTGACACCCTGGTGAACTCTGAATCCAACACCAAATCCCACCAGAAGTGCCCTGGATCCCTCCCACTGTTCAGCTCACTGTAGATCACCCTAAAAACTCCCAGTGGGGAGCTAAGCTCAGCCCAGTTATTTCCCTTTTGTGTTATTTTTAAGGAAAATAATAACAAGGCAGCTTTCGAACCACTGTCTGCAGCACAGGGTGAATATTGGGGTGTGGGTGCGAGGGGTGGTGACAAATGAGCTCGGTGCCAGGTCATCGTGGGAAGCTGAACGCTCACCACAGCACTGGGGCTGCCAGGATGTGCCCCAGAGCCAAGCAAACACCCTGGGAACGTGCCACCATGTCCCCACTGCATGCAGAACCCCCTGAAGAACAAAGTCCCCAGCACCCTGGGTATCCAGACATGCCTAGGAAGGTCCCGTGGGATCAAATCCTTGCCCTCCAGCACCGCACGGGGCCAAGGCATCGCTCAGCATGTGCCCTGAGGCAGAGCGGGAACAACTCCAGCCAGGACGGGCGGGCGGATGGATGGACACGCGGTGGGGAGAGAGGGGACCGGGCTGTGACCCCACGCAGCCCCAGCCAGAGGAGGGGGTGTGCTCAGCATCTCCTGGCCAGCTGAGCCCTCACATCCCAAAAAACCTCCCCCAGCATCACCGGCTCCCCAAGGACCGCGACCGGAGCACACGGCGCATCCCAGCCCCGAAGTTTGGCGGGCAGTGGGGCGGGGAGGGGACAGCGGTGGGGGAGGACGCACATCTGCGGCGCATTCAGGGGCCATCCCGCATCCGGGCAGCCCGGCCACAGCCCAGCATCCAGCCGGCCGGCCCCAGGGGGGGAACGCTGCCATATCACCAGGCAAAAATCCCCCCCACATCCCTCCCGCTCCTGTTACCGAGCCCGGAAGAAGGAAACAGCCCTCCCCACTGCTGCCCTGTTTACCAAGAGCTGGTTCCAAGCACTCGGGAGAATAGCAGGAGCATTTCAAGGCCCTGTTTCCACTCGGCTGACACACACTATTTATAGAAGCCCACAATTCTCCCAGAGCTTTCCTCGGGATCTCAGCAGAAATAGCCTGCCCCGGGTCTCTGCTGCCTCCTCTAAGGAGGCCAGGGCAGCGCCGGCCCCCCCAGGCTTCCCGTAACCTTCCATGGGCTTCCATGGCTTCTCCTCTGCCGGCCGCCCCGCTCCGGGGATGTCCTTGGCTACCCCGTCCCCGCCACGGTGCCAGCCCCTCGCCCCCAAAGCACCTCCGCCTCCGGCCCGACCGGTTCCCGGCGGGCGCGCGGTGGCTCCGGCCGGTGTCCGGGAGGGAACCGGACTGGGGCCGGCGGGCTGGAGAGGGGGGACACGCCAGCAGCCGAGCGAAAGCCACCTCCCGCCTGACTGCATCGGAGCGCGGCAGAGCCCCGGGGGACTCGCACCGGGGATGGAGTTGGCCTATTCAGGTTACAGAGACATGGCAGAGCGGAATTTGGCGCCGCGCCATCCCTTCTCCAGCCCCCCCCTCCGCCCTCCTCTTCCACCCCCCGCTCCCCACCACCACCACCACCCTCCCCTGCAAATTCCACAGCCCAGCAGGAGAAGCCAGTGTAAGGGGACACCTGGGGGGGCGAGGAAAGGCGGGAGAGGCTTGGGAGGGGGGCCTCGATTCAGACCACGGGGCCTCAATTTGGACCACGCGCCCCCAACTCAGAGCACGCCGGCACCAGGGTGGGAAAGAGAGCAGGGCAGGATCCGTGCCCGTCACCCCGGGGGTTCGCTTCTGCTCTCTGTCACGCCAGGATAAATCTGGAGTGACTCCACCGCGCGCTGTGGCACACAATGAGCTCACCCCGCTGCTTTTGGGGGGCTCTCCCGGCAGCCAGGGGCGGACGGGCGGGATGCACGAGGCCACCCGGCCGTGGGCACAGCCACGTCGTCCCCCCGGCACATAAACAAGCGGGGACTCAGGTGTCTCCACCTGCGTCGGCCTTGGGGACACCAAACACAGAGAGTCTGGCGTCAGCGTGACCCTGTGGGGTGACTCCAGCCCCCGCCAAAGCCATCGCGGTCCCCCGTGGTCCCTGTCGCAAGCACCGAGGGGCCGGAGGGGGGGGGCGGGGGGGTGTTTAAATCAGCTGATCGATAAAAACAAATCAGAGGGGGGATGACAGGCACGGGAGTAACAAACCGCTCGCCGAGCCCCGCACCACGGACCACGCAACTTCACCGACGGGGCCGGGGGGAGCCTCTCCCGCACGCCCCTCACCCCGCACCCTTCCGGGAGTGCCCCCCGCGGGGCAGCCGCCGCTCCCCCGAGCCAGCCTGCCAGGGGAAGGCGGTGGGATGCTGTGCCCCGGGGGGTCCCCACGTTCTCCGGGGAGCCCCCCTAGCCCCCCGCGCTGTTGACAGGCTCTGCCTTCTAGTGGCCGGAGCCGGCTCTGACAGCTGTCACTCACCGCTCGCACCCGGGGGGGGGGGGGGGGAGAGCTGGGGGGGGTGTCCAGGGGGAGGCGGCCGAAGTGGCGGAGATGGCAGCCCCCGCGCAATGGGGGGCTCGCCCCGGGCCCCCCGCGCCCGCACGCCCCTCCCCACCGCAAGTGCCATTAAACTCCGGCAATTTGGCACCAACTCGCCGCGCAACTTCAGCGGAGGGGACGGCGCGGGGGGGGACACATACACGCGACACGCCGCCTCCTCCCCCCCCCCCGCTCTGCCCAAAGGGGGTGTCCCGTGTGTCCTCCCCCCTCCCAGCCCCACACAAAGGCGGGGGTCCCCGGTACTCACCCGCCGGCTCCTGCGCTCCGCGCCCCTCGGAGCCCGCCCGCTTGGGGTGGCTCCTGCCGCCCGCCGGGGCTGCGTCCTGACCGGCCGCGGGGGTCCCGGAGCCCTCGGCACCGCTCGCCACCTTCAACGAGAGCATTTCCAGCGCCTCCTGCTCACATTCTCCCCAGGCAACTCCGCTCCTGCCAGCCCGCCCCCTCCTCCGTCCCCTGCCTGGTCTTTCCTCCTTCCCTCTCCCCCCCTCCACCCCTCTATTTTATTTTTTCCGGGATTTTCTCTCCCCTCTACCGCTCAGCTTATTTTTTTCCCCTTTTTTTTTCCTTCTTTTTTTTTTTTTTCTCCCCCTTTTTTTCACCTTTTTTCCCCCTTTTTTTCCTCCTCTTTTTTCTCCCCCCCCCCTTCGCCTCTCACACACACACAAAAGGCAGCGGAGCGGGAGGCGGAGGGGAACCGACCTCCCCTCTGCGCCTCCGCCGCTCGCCGCCTGCGGAAAGCAAAGAAAGACACAGCGCAGCAGAGCCCTGGCTTGCCGCTGCCTCCCCCCTTCCTCCTCCTCCTCCTCCTCCTCCCTCCTCCTCCTCCTCCTCCTCCTCCACCACCTCCTCCCTCTCTCTTGCCTTCTGCCGCTCCCGGCTTTGTGGGGGCTGGGATAAAAGGGGGGGAGCAGAGCCGGCGGCCAGGCGCGCCCAGCCCCTCGCTCCTCTCTCCGTGCGCGGCGGGGACCGCGGCTCCGCTTCGCTCCGCTGTCAGCGGCACGGCCAGCATCCGGCACCCCGGGGAGCCGTGCAGCACCGCCGGGGCATGCCGGGCCTTGTAGTCCTTCCTTTCCCCCCCCTCTTTTTTTTTCCCCTCCTTCCTTCCCCCCCCCTTTTTTCTCCTCCCAGTCGCTGCGAAGCGCGCAGGGAGGGGCGCAGATGGGCGCGCTGCCGTGGAGCGCCGCTTTGGGAGGGGGGGATACTTCCAGAGAGGGGATACTTTGGGGGCGGGCACCCCGGGGGGCGGGTAACCCCCCCCCCCCCCCCCCCCCCGC
>VZUI01067028.1:0-21442 GCA_013401135.1 Cettia cetti | reverse complement strand
TTTTTTTTTCCTTCCCCCCCCCCCCTTTTTTTTTCCCCTTGCCCACAGACAGTGAAAAGGAGCTCAATGTTAGTGGGTGAGTAAGTGAATCAACTAGCAGAGAGCACAGCAAGTTGAAGTGTCAAATTACATTGGCTATTCTATTACCAAAGGGCCATGCTTTGTGGCTGCTGGCAAAATCTGTCCCAGATTCCTATCTGAAAGGGAGCTGCCTCCTACAGGGATGTTCTTCCCTTCGCCCTCTCCCTTCCCCTCTCCCCCCGCAACACCTCCCGCCCCCCCCAAATCACACCAAGTTAAAAATCTTAGATACGATTTAAAATATAAATATTGTCTTACAGTGTCTTTTAAGGCGGGGATTCTCGTTTAAGTCTTCCTGAATACCAAGCACTCGGAAACCCTTCCACTCTGGAAACTGAAAGCTGGAGAATATGTATACTCCCTTCGGTGTTTTTGTATTATTAAACAGGGGGAAACCACCCTGGACCCAACACACTCTCTGAAGCATGAGATATCTCCGTCTCTGTCGCCTTCACCAGAGAATTTTTACAGGCATGGAAGGAACTACCGGGCGGGCAGGGGGATTACACGGGAACGCCGAGACATCCTGCTGCTCGGTTATTGCACTTTAGCCCCCCACCCCCCTCCGTTTATTGCCACCACCGCCACCCTCAGGGCCGCTGTTATTTTCAGAGCCCGGAGCTCCCGCCACCCAGGTAGGAGCAGGGTTCTCCCGGGGGTCCCCGCTCAGCCGGGGAAGCCGGGCGGGCGGCGGTGCCCGGCGGGGCGGGCCCAGGAGGCGGCCCCGCCGCAGGGGGGGCGGTCAGGGGCCGGGCCCCCCCCGCCCGGAGCGCGGCCCCCGGCGCTAACAATAGGGCGTGTTTTTGTGCTGTTTTTTCTTCCCCTCTGCTCCTTAGGAAATCCAGCTCGATTTCCAGGGAGAAAATAAGAAGAAAACCGTCCTTGTCTGACGAGCACCAATCTGCTAAAAAACATCTCCCTCGACTTCTCTTCCCCTTGATAAAACACTTCCAGGACAATCAATATTTTATGATGAGTTGTTAATAAGCCTAATATATTCATCCCTGCTCCAACGGGGCTTGTTAGATTATGCAATTAAGATAAGCAATTTAAACAGCACTGTGTAGCTTCTCGCTGGTCACATTCGTCTTGTTGTTGGAGGAGGAGAACGATCGGGACTGTAAAGGGATGTCGGATCGCTCGGGGAAAGGGGAAGATTGTCCAATTTTTTTTTATTTTTATTTTTTTTTTAGTGCTGCGTGCAGGCGGAACCGAGCGCTACCGCCCCTGTCCACACCGCTGCCCCAGCGGGGCTGGCACCCTCCGCCGCCGCTGGACGCGCCGATCTGCTTCGCCGCCCACCCGCCCCCCGAGGGCACTGCCCCCGGCGCGGCCCCCGCCCCGCTCATTTACGCCTTCGTGGCTTCCCCAGGAAAAAGAACCCCTCTTCCTGCCGTTCTCCCTGTGCCTCCAGCCGCCCCCCGATCGCCTCGGGGCGCGGGGGTACGCTACGCCCGCGGCCGCCCCCAGCGCGGAGACAGAGCGGCGGCCGCCCGCCCGCCCGCCCCGGCAGCGCCGCGGAGGGAGCCCCGGGCGGGCAGTGCCCCGGCGAGGGTGGCCAGCCAGTGGCGGGCTGCGCGTCCCGCCGCTCCGGCGCGCTCCGGCTCCGCGTTTTGCGAGCGGCCGCGGTGTCAGCCGGGGAGCGCCGAATAACAAAGGCAAGTTTGAGAGCAGCCGCCGCCGCCGCCGCCGCACAGGCTGCGGTGACGTCAGGGAACAATGCCGCTGCCAGCCCGCCCGCCCGCCGCCCCTTAAAGGCGCACGGGGCGCTGCCAGGGGCCCCCGCCGCCGGCCCGGGGGATGGAAGGGAGGGGGTGCCTGTGCTGCGCCCCCCTGCACTGCAGGCCTCCCCCGCGGCCACCGGCGGGTCCCTCTGGCATTGCCCGCCCGGACGGAGAGCGGAGGAGATTCTCCGTCTCACGGCTCCCCTCCCTCCGGCGCCGTGCCCCGCGCGGCCTCCGCCGCCCTAATCGTCGCCTTCAGCTGCCGGGAAGACGCGGCGGCCGCCGGGGCGGGAGCGCTCGGGCCGGGCCGGGCCGGGCCGCAGCTCCCCGCGGCGGTGTGGGGCCGGGCGGGCCGCGCGGCCTAAGGGCCCACTGCCCTGCCCTGTGATCCGCCGAGAGAGTGTTTTCGCCAAAGGTCCGGCACCTCGGCCGCCAGGACCTGAGCGCTTCCGGCCAGTTCGGCTTCTGCTCCCGCAGTGACCCCTCGCCTCTCCCTGTCACGGTGCACTGCCCGCCTTGCCGAGCCACACCGGCCGCCGTGATTGTAACCTGCAGTCCACAGGCTTAAACAGCGGGTACTGTCCAGTCAGTGCAGCCCATTTCACATCTGCACAGCATGAGATGTCTGATGAAACAGGCGCAGAAAAAGCCCAGCGTTTTAGGTAACCAAAAAGAGCACTGTAGCAATACAGTCATCTCCTGATAATCACACAGACGTCATTAATTGCAAATGAATACCTTAAGTATTCATTTGCAATTAATATCTTTTTAAGGTGTCCAAACTTCTGTCTTGGACATGGGGAAAGCCAAAGCAGTAGGTTTTGATGCTTTTTTGCTTGAAACCCTCTTACAGAAACAGAAGATTAGAAAGTTAAATCTTTGTGCAGCAGCACCATTTCAAGATTACGAGGTCTGTCCGCTGTTACCATCCAGGCTGAAAATAAACTGGTAAACACACATTTACTTTTTCAAGCTTTTTATAGTTTTCCTGCGGACGACGCTCCACATGAGCGCATCATGCAGGATTTACCATCACCCTCCCTTCTTTCAGCAACAAAGTCACCTGATCAATACAGTTTGTGGCTAGGAAAATAAAGGAGTTGCAGGAAATCATTGTAGTGAATTAGCAGGTGCCATTGTGCCCTCCGAACCTGCCTCTACTAAATTGGGCTGTGCCACACACTGTTCAGAGGCACCAAACGGGTTGGAAGTGCCACCTGTCCTCAGGGGATGTGCAATCCTAGCAGCCTTTGCCACTTGCAGTCATTCGATCTCAGCCAGCATTGCAGTGACAGCACATGTTAAGTGGTGTCATGGCCAGATCCCAACTGCTACACCTGCCCACACAGAGCCCTTCACTTCTACAGCTGCAGGAGACATTTCTTGTTTCCTCCATAGGATGTGTTGGTCACCCATGAAGTTTTGCCCCAAAAGTGGTTGCAACAGTCAGTTTATCTAGTGTATTTATCAGTTTGGTTGTAAATTAAATTAATTCCCTGAGGATTAGGACAGCCTTAGTTTTCTCTGACCTGTGCTGATATGATTCATGAATTGAGAAAGGTGCCACTAATGCATGTTGATGTGCTTTTTTTCAGCCAGGGACCAGGCTAATCCACTACAAAGAACAAAGAACTTTTATAGCTGCTCCAATTCACTGCCTATTGCCTGCTGTGCATAAAGGGTGGACTGGTCAGTTGGACTGAAAAAAAGAGTTAGTAGTTTACATGTAGGGCATGGTTGGCTTAGGGTATTCAGTGTTGCCCCAAGAACACCCCTCTAAACAAGGTCCTCAATTAGGCCAATCAGCCTAATTATCCAACTCAGTTGCAATGTCAGAGCAAAGCAAAAACAGTATTCACAAAATGACAAAGGATTGGGCCCTTTTTGTTTGTTCTAAGAGACCAGGCTGCTTTTCTTGTTCTCAACAATTCTGAGACCAAGAGAACTTGGAACAGCTTTTAAAAGAGCGGCTGCACAAGCCTCAGTGCCTGATCTGGGATCCTGGCTTAACAGCGTTCTGCAGTAGCAAAGCCGTCAGCAAGCATGCAGACAGACAGTTATCCACATTATTCCATGCTCTGTGGTGGGCCTGTCCACGAGGGATTAGACCAAATCTGCTAACCTCATTTCTGTTATATAACCTAAGACAGATCTGAACACTTTTCTCCAGAGGATTGTATGGTAAACCAGAATATCACCTCCCCCTAGCCCTCTTCAGCTGCAGTTCAAATTAGGTTTTGCTGCTGTCATAATTCATCCTATACCATAATGAAAATGGAATTGATGGAGATGGCATGTAGACATTGTGTCTAGACATACCCAGGTTACTTATGTATACAAATTTTATCAGGTAACTGCTATCAATGCAGCTTTTTGTGGAGCGTAGGATTTAGCACAGACCACGGGGGCCAAAGGTGGGGAGGGCATGCTTAGATCCCAAGTCCATACTGAGCTGTGGCATGCTACAGCCACTAGTAACTAGGCTCCCTGGGTTAAGAGCTCATACAAGTAAGCCCAACAGGGACTGCAGGTGTACAATATGCATCAAACTGCCTGGGATCAGTGCTGATTTCGTAACAGGCTGACATCAGCATTGCTTTTCTGGTGGCTGTTTGCTGCATACACCCCTGGCACCATACAAGCTGATGCTCCCCAGGTACACACGTTTAGAAATCTTCTGAGCCCTCATGGAGCCATTCATCCATCAGCACAAGTCTCTGAGCTGCTCCTCTGTCAGAACCCATGGGTTTAGCTTAAGCAAAGGCTTACTCTGATCAATAGTTGTGTTGAAGTTTAGCAAGTCTTTTTCTGATATATCAACAGCAGAGGATACCAGGAATACTACTGGATGCAATAAAATTACACCTATGTGAAAGTGAGATTAACTTTCAGTAAGGCTGCAGTCAGGCTGTACACATGAGAAACTGATACTATGTCCATTTTTATCTTTTCATTAATAGTATGAGAAAGAAAACAGGGTTTATTTGGATTCATAAATTAGAAATGAAATTACTATGCAAAGACATTAAGGAAATTTGCAGTTACACAACTGGAGTCCTAGAAGAAAAAATACACAATTTTACTGAGAAAAACAAATTGAAAATAATTACAAGACGTGGAGAGGGAAGTAGCTGGAGGTTTGGACTTTTCTTTTTCTCTTCCCTTTTCCTTTTGAGGCCTGAAAACATTTGCATGTTGTCCTAAATTTCATGCTTTGGTCCTCCTCAACCTATGCTGCCTAAGTCACAGAATGACGGAGTCACATTTGTGACTCAGATGAGGAACTGGATTATTTCAAAGGAGTTTCATGTGACAGGCAAGACGAGGAGCACCAATGAGACATTTTTTGGTCACTAAGGATACACATCTTTTACGGGAATTTACACTAACACATCATTTTTACAGTTATTCTTTCTAAACCAGCCACTACTCACACCAGTCTTCTGCAAACTGTTCTCTGTACTCCAAGCCCAAAACTCACTAGGAGCTCTGAGGGGTGCCACAGTAAGGCAACACAGACCCTCAACGAGCCTCCAGTCTTGCAAACACAAGCCCCAAGTAACTCTGCTGAGCAACTTTGCACCCATGGCTCAGTTGTGCATGGGGTATATTCTGAGAAGGATCAGAGCTGCAGTTTATACCATTGTCCTCAGCCCTCACACTCACACCATGCACAATTATACGGGGGGGGTTTCATTAGCTTGACAAAGAGAATAATGCCATTAAAAATTGCATAGGAAGATAACACCACCAGGATGTAAGCCTTCAAGAGGAAAAATTACAGCTTAAAAAAAAAAAGGGAAGGAAAGGATAGAAAGAAAAGGTATGCCATGTAGGACATGCTGAAGAGGAACTTAACATATGTGAGCTGAGGAAATGGAGCATCATAAACATGCTGTTTATATAGTGCCAAAAGGATGTTTTCATGGGGATATAAACATTAGGTACCCCTGAGCATGCAAGCTAACCTTCTTAAGAAGATAAAGATTCTGCCCTGTTAGAGCCAAATTCAAGTCCAAATTTGAGAACTAAGCGTGTCTCCACTTTGAGAGATTTCAAATCAAAGTTTGGTCTGGGCTGTCGCTTGACTCATCCAAACCTTGCCCTTAAAGCAAGTAATTTCTTGGCATCCCAACTGAGATTGGTGAGAAGGGACTTGTAGTCACTTCTGTTGTTATTAAATGCTTTTCAAACTACACTACTACAGTTTCAGGAGGAAAAGTGAAAAAGAAAACAAAACCTTATCCAAGCTGAAACTCAGGGGAATGTATTCAAGCAGAATATAATTAGCAAAACTGGAAGATGGCCAGCATGAAATGTGCAACATCATAACAGAAAAAAATATACCCAAGTGTGGGCCTGCTAGCAGGCTAAAATCTCTCAGACCCAGAAATATCAGGCCCCCACCCAAGGATTTTGAATGACCATAACCATCAAGACCTTATTTTTAACCTGCACCATATAAAGCAATTAGATAATCTTATGTAACCCCAGACATGCCTGTAGCTACCTTGAGAGCACTTCACTTGGTGTGTTAAGTGAGATGTCCATGGTATGGATTTCCATTTCATAGATTACAGAAGAAATACTACTCCATCTTTCTATTACCTGACTACTTACTGCCAGATTTTATCAGGAAGAAGGTCTTCTTTTAGCCTCACTAAATTTTAATAGAGAAAGTTAATGAGATTTAAAGAACTACAAATTAAACCATGTGTAAAACATGAATGTTGCAGTCAAAGTTGGACTCCTGTTTTCCCCCTTGTTTTCAGTATTTTTGTGTTTCAGTTGGGGGAAGCAGAGATGATAAAAATACCAGCATCAAGTGAAGAACTTGGGTTCAGCTCTGGTTTGAGAGTCTGTGAGAGATTTTAGTCTAAACTGGCTAAGCTGACAATGTGAAAGGAGAACAAACAACAGTAAAATGAGATGTTACTCTCAAGACAGTGAGAACTGCTTCCTATCAGACAGAGCTTGCCAGGACACTATAATGCTTTGTAACACAGCTAGCCATGCTACATAAAACGTAGCCTTAAACACACTTAGGACTGGATTCTCAATGAGTCCTCCAGCCAAACAAGCAGCATAATCTATTTCTTCCCTAACCAACAGTATTTAGTACCACAAGGGATAGTTAATACAATTTCCAAAAAAGAAAAAATAAACTCATAAAATATGAATAAATAACCACAAGTTGCTTACATACATAAATGTTCTGGACCATGGGATTTTATTCACTAACAGCCATATTGGTCATAAAACAAGCCTGAGAGCCCAAAGTGTTACTTTTGCATTTAACAGCAACAATTAGCCTCTCCATTTTTCAGTGCCCTAACAAAGAGTATAGTTTTTTACTGTCTAAGAAGAGATGAAAAACCAAACCAAAACAAACCCTACTCTCTTCCGTGAGGCTGTACTCGCCAGAGGCATATGTATGTGCAAGTGGCACAAAAGGTCACAAAGGCTTGATCTGTGGTCCATGAAGCAAAGGAAACAAAAAAACCCCAGCAGATTATTTTCTTTCCTATTCTGGGGGACTACTTAGGGCAGAAGGAGCAGTGAAGAATTTTGTAATAAGGCTCTCTCGCTAAAGTACCACAGGCAACAAATTCCTTACAGCTGAATAGGAGAATAAGTTCAAAACTGAACACAACAGGAAGAGGTGTGGTTCCTAATGCATCATTTGCTGTATTTTATTGTATGTGAGCCAAGAAAAGTAGAAGGCCACTGAAATTCCTAGAGAACAGAAGAGTCCAGAGAACTATGGAATTAGCAGGCTTTCTAATGCTTGGGATATTTATGTTAAATACTTTCTATAATAAAGGAGGCATGTGTTTTGCAAGAAAAAGCATTAATGACTGAAATTCCCCTCATCATAATTCAAAGATTAATTAAGATAAATAATATAATTAAGTAATTTGGAAACACTTTTTTTTCCCCAGTAGTAGACATTCAGCTTGACATAACAGCCAAAGGGCATGTCATGAGGACTCCAGTCATGCTGACACTTGTAACTGGAGGAAGACTGCAGAGACAAGAGAAATTTGGAAATTCTATTCAGGTGAACTACAGACGTGATAGAGGATACAGCTACAATTAACCTATAGGTAATCAAGAATTGTCAGTGTTGCACTATATGTAGCTATGGCATCCTGAAAACCTTGCTGGAAGTATGTTTTGTATTTTCATCTCACTAGAACTCTAATTTGGACAGCTTATTGACCTACTTTCTGTATGTCACTGCTTTCAGCTTATAAACCCCCCCCTCCTCAAACACTCACGGCTATTTCGAATAAGTGCAAGAAAAAGAAAGACTGTGATGCAGATGTTGCTTGTGCATACAATCAATGCATTCCTCCCCCACTAAAGTTTAATAAGGATTGTTAGTACATCATTGTAGCTGGTAATTGTGTAGGTACACATGGTAATTGCATGTATTTGCACTAATTATGTAAATGCACAATAATTAAAGCTCCAGGGTTTTCATGGTAAATTTTTAAGACACTCATGGATTTGTCATGGCAAAAGTGTCAGTCATGTAACCTAGTGGGAAAAGGGAGGAGGAAGAAGTTCAAGAGAACATAGTTCTTAAATTAAATGCATATATTTATATATAAATTAGTGGATAGAAGACACTGTATCATCAAACACAGCTGTTGTGCCCAGGCACACTTTTTTTCAGAGTCCTTTATCAGATTTGAAAAAATAAAACCTAGGAAAAAAACCCCCAAAATACATGGAGGTTAAAACTAAAGATCAAGTCCACCCCTACTTTATCCACCTAACATCTCATCCTTTTCATTTAACCAGTGAAAGGCACAAGTGAATTTGGCTCTTTTACTGTTGTGATCACTTTGTAATGTTACCAGTTTTCTCCCTCTCCCACAGGCCTTACCACACTCCACTGAACACGTCAGTGGAAATATCTTGGCACTGCTTGGTTTTGGATCGATCTCCCAGCACGGTGTGCTGTCTTAGCACAAGAGTCATACACTGCAAATTCAAGTTGCTTTGAGGGGTTTTCCCCCTTTTATGCTCTCCCTTAAGACTTCAGGCATTCTCCTCGCCCTCAAGTCTTCAGATACAAACTTGCAGGTTTCCTCTGGGGAGCACCCAGACCCTCCTGCGAGAACTTCCCTGGCGCAACAGGCAGGAGCTGCCTGTGTGTCCCCACCAGCCCACGCTGCAGCCCCCGGCTGAGCCTTTCTGCCATGCCCCAGGGACCTTCAGGCTCTGGGAGAGCTAACTACACATTAATGACTTCAGGCACGTGAAGGAAATCCAGTGTGGAAACACACAGGGTACATCTACAAAACCAGCAAAGGGAAACACGCATGTTCCAGCTGTTTAGCTGTTTTAATCACCTCTGCAGCAAACCTGAGCAGCTCCCTAGAACTATCCCATTATCCTTAAGCCAGGACCACAAGGGGCTGTTCAAGAAGCACAGCAAGATAACATAAGTTACTATGAAGTCAGAGCGCTAGTAAGCATTTCACACTAAAAAGCCTTCCCTTTCAAATCACAGTGGTTGAGATCTTAATCACTTAAGTCAAGTGCTGGGTTTTTTAGCTATTGAAAATTGTCTACATTCATAAGACTTAGACCACTTATAAAGCATCAACCTGATTGCACTTAATGCAGAAATAATCTGTATGCCATCACCCCCAGTTTGATTGTGGGTGTGCACGTTGGCCCCCACAGCACAGCAGCAGTCTTACTGGGGCATGTACACAACTGCCCACCTTCGCTCACGGACACCTCAACAGAGAATCAGCACAAAGAGTTTTAAGCCACTTAAACTTGAGAGCTTGAGCCAAGGCACAAAAGAGAGCTTCCTCTGGATTTGCAACAAAACTATGAGAAGATTTGTCAGACTTAAACTCACACATTGGTACTTATTTAAACCTAACCCCATAGAGATGGGTCAAAAACTCTCTGTTCATATCTCCTCCCATTACTGTGCCCAACACAACACAAGCTACACTCCTTACCTGGAGGACTGGCTCCTGGGGTAACAGAAGGTCCCAAACCATAGCCAACAGCCTTGAAACACCCTCCAAACCCACCTCCAATGCTCCCTTGGGTGTACCCAACTGCTAATTTCAGGAGGGCTTTTAGTACAGCTGTTTCAAATTGGCTCCTCAGCCACAGCTGGGGCAATAATGAGCTCTCTCTTTAATACTTCCTGGGCTAGAGGGGTTGTCAGGAGCACTTTGCTTTTTTAAAAAGCCTGGTTTTGAATGTCCAATCTACCAATTGTTTTCTGCTTAAAAAATACCAAACACAAAAAGCAACCTAATTCAAACAACCCCTTCTCCCTGCAAATACCCCAGTCCTATTTCTAAGAAGTGGAATAATAAATGTTTCTGCATTTACTTAACAAAAGAGAAAAAAACCCCAGAACTATATTTGAATCAAAACAGCATATTTTTCCTGATACTCTTACTTTTAAAGCTAAAAATTAAAGAAACAAAGTAGCTATGTGATAACAATGGGTCAAATCTAAGAAAAAATCTTTCAAACACAGCTTTTGATTGGTGGGGTTCAATCCAACAAGAAAAGCTGCTGGGGACAGAGCAATTTCGGCTTTGTTTCTAACAATAGACATATCTTTGAGAGTTTTTTCCCCCATGTTAATAAAAATTCCTATACTTATGCTTGATGGGGATTAAAGGTGGTAAGGTGTAATTTTAAAATTTTCAATTTGCAGTAATGTTTTATAATTAAGTGAGAATCTTTCAGGAGCAGAGGATTTCACACAAATGCAGTCTTTCTAAAAAAAAAAGAGAAGCATTGCTAAAACAGTGATCTGCTGTATTAGTTTGCTTTAATTTTCAGTAAATTCATCTGTTCTTCAGAAAATGGATGATGGATGTCTAAAACCATGGAATATGGGGTTTGAGGGCATAAATGGAAAGCAGACGAGGTGGGTTACAGCTGGAGCACATTTTCTGTGTGTCTGTAGGGAATTTATTTCAGCTTGTCTTTGTTGTACAGCAGCATTGCCAGGTTAGGTTAGAGCTTTAACTTGTGCTAACGCAGGACCAAAGGTCTTTTGGATGTTTATGTCTAGTGGCAACTTGTATGATAAACACTTGCTTCCAGCAAAAGAACTACCCCAGCTGAGTAAGCCTGCAAAGTAAGGTCCCCTGGACCCAATGCTGCCCAAATATATTTGCATAGGCAGGAAAAACCTCATGCTTCTGTGTGGGGAAGATTTACATTTCACAAGGAGAAAAATTAATTTGCCTGGGCTCAAGGGATTTTTTTAAGACCTAGTGAATTGGAGGCATTTATGATATCTGCTAATATTATCCATATATGTCCTTTTGCTATCTCATACTCCAGCTGTGATGCCTGGTGATGCCAGGCCTGGTGCAAACACAGAGCTCTTCTCTTCATATTGCCTAAACTAAATGTCACTGTTGCTCTTCCAAAATGTTTCAAAGATCTTTTCATCAGTAAGGTCAGTACCTGCATCTCCATTTCACTGGTGGGAAAACTGTATCATCAAAAGGTGAAATGACTCAAAAAGTGAAATGACCACAGTCACTTAAAAAAAAAACAATAGAAGGAGGCAATGTACATGTTTTAGTACTAGTCCTACTCACTATTTTCTGCTCCAGTGCAAGAACCTTTTTTTTGTGAAGCATCTCTCTGGTAAGTGCCTAATTTATGAAAACAGTTTTGCTTAATCAGATTAGCAAAAGAAGTTTGATGGTACAAATGAAATTCACATTCCTTAGAAGAAAACTTGCACTCTACTTGCCTGAAAATCATGTTCACAGTGTCTCAAATTGATAGCTTGGACACAAAAATATCTGCAGTTAGCAAACGGTTTATTTAGAAATTAAACATCTGTGCAATTCTTTTGGCCTGCCTGAAAAAATATGAATAAACATTGTTAAATACAAATAGATCTAGTAAATACAAATATATGCATATCAATGAGCCTCACAGGTGGTGGTTGTGAAATGAACCGGTTGCTCTGAGAGCCTCACCAGAGAAACGCTGACACAGCAGGTTGTTAGCAGGGACTGTTGGAATATACGAACCATGTCTGTTCCAAACCTGTCCACAGCAAAGCTGCCCTTTACAGGATATTTGCAACCCAAGCACCCAGCAACAGAAGATACTCTCAGGAGAACAGGCATCAGGATTTACTCAGGAATCAGTGGCAGATGCTTATCCAGAACCTGCACCTGAAGCTGTCTCTGAAAGGGAAACTGCATTGTCAAGCGCCTTGTTCCAACAAGTCGGCAACAGTGTCTGCATATTTTAAATCACAGTGTTGAGTCATCGTCATTTAAATGGAACTTAAACCTGAGTATGTCATCCTTACTATCCCCCTACAAACAGCTGTGGAGCTTTCCCCTTGCAGGACAGGCACAGCCCCATAAATTCATCCCTGATGTGAGCCAAAGCTGGGCAGCTATTTTCTAGTTGCTGTATCACAATATATGGTGACAAAGGGAAGCGTACTAGCAGTAGTTTGTTTGCTGTGCTTGTTCTTTTAAGGAAGAATAATAACACTATAGTTCCAAGCAAAATTACACTTGTTCCATTTTCCCTTCCCCTTGAAAATTTGAAAACAGAAAAGAAGTCATTTAAGTAATAATTTCTTTAGCTGTGGGGTTTTATTTAATTTAATATCTATACATACACCTTTTTCCAGTATACACACTGAAGCAGCAGCCATTTGATTTCCTGTTAGTGGTTCTCCATTTTCTGTGAGTGTTATGTTTTAAACAGTGGCTCATGCAGCAAGCTTGACTTAAATTAATGGCCTCCTGACTTTTGATAAAATTATTTTTGTGAATGCTACTTTTCTGTATTTTTTATTTTCTTTTGGCAACTGGCATGCAGCAGTTATACCCTATCAAAATAGTCCCAAGCTGTAGAGTGGCTTTCACACCATTTCTTACTACATCTTTAAAAACCTGAAATATTCCCAGAACTTGGAAGCACCTTTAGCATACATTGTATGGCTGCTACTATGGGGTTTGTTTAAACACTGAATCAAACTTGTGGATGGAAACAAGGAACCAAAGTTATTTTGATTCACACTCCATAATTTCATGTGATGGGAAAAGTGAAGGTTACCCGTGACACCTCCAACCTAATGTTCTACAATGGCTTAGTAGGACTTGTAGATGAGATCAGGAATACAAGGTACTCTCATCAAAGTCCTGAAATCACAAGGCGCCTTTACTAAAGGAAATCTTAGTGAGAAGAAAGCAGCATGAATTCTCATGCTGCCTGTACTGGTTCAGCATTTCTACAGGTGAGAGAAATCCCAGTTTTGGGCAATCCTTGCTAATGTAGCCCATGCTCTCTTCAGTCTTGCTTCTTTGTGTGATATTTTTGAATCAGTCCTTGGGGACTAAAGGGAGACTTTGTCTGGCCCTACAGAGCAGGGAAGAGACAAGCAGAGCAACCATCCATCTCTGTCACAAGTGATGGAGATGAGAAAAAGTAAAAAAGTGATAAAAACAATTCCTTAGCCTGATATGAAACATCCATCCTCTCTTGTTTTAAAATGAACTGGAGGAAAGGGTACAGAGAAGTGACTGATGTTTTAAAATATATGAACAATCTTTTTTGTGTTTTATAGGAATGTGGAAGAGACATCTTTCCAGAGCTGAATTCATGTAATTCATTAAATATTTAGACATCTGTAGTGAGATTATTTTTCATATTTTAATTCAAAAACCCTGCACTTTTCAGTCTTTTTTGCTGTTGAGACTACTGAAGAAGGTAGCTATTTCTCTGGGGAAAATGTAGGCGAAAAAACCTGGCAGTCTGGCCCTACAGTACTTAAATTCCAAGTATTAGAAAATATATGTAACAAAAGGCTGTTGCTTTCTTTTCAAGGAGGTTGAACAATGAATCCCACCGGGCATTGATGGGAGCAGAGTCAAACTTCCTTGTGTTTCAGTGGTTTTATTCTGCTTTTGTGACATGAAGTTAAGACCCAAGTTATACAAAATGCTCAACAGGGAAACTCATCCAGCCCAGTGCCTTCTCTGAGGGACCATTTACATAAAATTTGTTGCAAGATTAGAATTGGGGGTTCTTTGCTCTCTCTCTCTCTTTCAATTTTATATTTCTGTTGTTATGTTTTTCTTGGTATGTTTTAAATTGGTGTCTGTTTCTTTAATTGTTTGGCTGCCAAAAATCAGCAATGAAGAGCTTGACTTCAGAGCAAGATGCAGGCACACAGGAAAAGTGATAATAGTTTATGAGATATGTAAGGACCCATTTCTGCAAGACTAAGTCAAGTCCTAAGTGATGTAAGAGTACAGCCTGGCCATGGGACATTCACAGTGAAAATGCAGCATCCAACTTCAGCTGTCCTCCTTCAGCAGAAGTCAGAGCATTTATGAATATCAGTCAAGGAGGGTGAGATCTGCCCCTTTTAAATGGTATTTAGCCATTCACAAGTGGTGCTTGGTAACACAGAGGACAGAGACTTCTGCTCTCCTGCAACAATGCTGCAAGATAAAGCTGCTCCTGTGAAGCCAGAGGAGCCTCTTTGAGTCTGATTGCCAAGTGGTGTATGTATAATCTAGTTCTCTACATTTTAGTTTGATGGTAAGATTTCGACTTCAAAATTTGTTTTCATTCAAAGTGTGAGTAAAAAACAGTTGGCACATTGAAGATTTCTCATGCATATTTAAAAAACCATGCTTGTCATCAAAATATTCAACAGTAATATCAGTGTTGCAATACTTAGTACACCATAACGTTGGAATCCAAAGAAATTGAAATGAGTCAGCATGAAATGTTTTCCTCTTGTCAAAATAAATTAGAGTATTAAAATAATGTGTTTCTGCTCTCTGCCTTTGAAGATGTCACTGAAATCACCGCATTTTCACAAAGGATTTGGCTTTCCCTTTCCAAGTGAGAAGTGTATGTTGTACACTCTCCATCAGGTGAGGTGACTGGAAGAGACAGAAGGAAGGGGTCAACTGGGCTGTCTAGACTTACACAGGAGTAAGAGAGAACAGGCAAGTGCTACGTGATGTGTGCTAGTGGGTGTTAATTCACATGTACCTGCTTAGAGGGATCCATGGGCAGCTCAGAACATTGTGATGTGTCCAATTTCTCTGTATGAGTGAAGAAGAATATGAATACTTGAAAAGCCAGAGCCTGTGCTGGAGTAGAAAAGCCAGCCCTACTACAAAGAAATTCTTGTGCCTCTAATTACCCTTCTTCACCTATAGGTGGAATTTCCACTCCAACAGCTTTAGCAAGGAGCCTGTCAGCCTGGGAGGAGATTTCTGTTTGTCTTTGTACAGCAAACACTGGCTCTGTTGTGCAGGGCTGGTTTCGGATTCTAATGATTTCCTGAAATCATTCTCTTTTGTACCTCAGGGAAGGAAGAAGTGATTCTCTTGAAAATTCAGATAATTGCTTTTATTTGATTTTTATTAAACCTCATTCAAGAATAATATGATGGCTTTTTTTATTACATTGTTCATCACTGTGGCATTTTTGAATTTTCTTTTCTAAAAGAAAGAATTTACCAAGTCAAAGATTTAATTCAATGATTTTTGCTGAAAGAAAACTGGGAGCTCTTTTTGAGGTTTGTTTTGATTTCAAAGACTTTTGTAATATTGGTATCTACCTGCTATCTCTAATTCCTCTCTTTAACAGCCCAGGCTCCTTCCCCAGCCCCAGCCAGCAGCCCATGCTGTGGTTATTTCATGTACACCTGGAGCTGGCTGGGCTGGCATGGCACCGGCTGTGCCGGGCTGCTGCTGACGGGAGGCAGTGCAAGGGACGCTCTTCCTCCTCTGCTGTGGCTATCACATCGCCTGGGAGACGCTGATAGCAGCTCTGGGGGAACTGCAGGCTCCGGCTCCTTCGGGAGATAAGCACGGGGTCAGGCACAGAGCTGCCAATGGGGGTTATCCCGCCACAAAGCAGGAGGAAAGCCTCCCTCTCTGGCCTTGGCTTCGTCATGGACTCTGGGGTGACCACTTAGTCTTCCTGCTGGGGAGCAGACATGTCTAGCAAAGTCCTATTCCTTTCTTCCTCCCTCCCTCTTTCCCATCCCTTTCTCCATCCCTCTCTCCTTCCCTCCCTCCATCCCTATAAATCTCTTCTGTAGCGGATGTTACAGGTATTATTCTCATTGTATACACAAGGTGACTGATGAAGAGAAGCAAAGTGTTCTGCACTTAGGAGAGATAAAAGTAGACAAAATTCAGGACCTACCACTTCATGTTGCTTACATACGGTAACGAATATGGATTTGGGAAATTTAATCTATTTACCTCTTTGCTGCCAGTGTGGCATCATCCACCATCCTTTAGTAAGTCACACACAGAGCTACTTGATGTGTAGTTTTATGAGAGCTATTAGTTTAAGAGTTGGTCATTTAAAGATAAGTGTTTAGGAACATAAGATTTTCATATACTTTTAAAGCAAGTTTTCCCCTTTTTCCATTTTATCACAGGAAATGACATCTCAGAACCCTGTGAAGACTTTGTAAAAGGCTCTTTTTACTTGCAAAAAGTTTTTAACAAGAATCCAGTCATCTTAGTTAATCCCTTTAAACTGTGCCAATATTTACTTTTAAGTGGAGTTTCAAATAGTCAATGAGCTGCACTCCTAGTTTAATCAGGACAATTCCCATTGACTGGGAATTACGGCTGAATACTGCTGGGGTTTGCCTTGGGTCCTCATAGTTACAACTGGTGATGGCAGTAAGGATGATGGGATGTCTGTTGTTAGCATATGCATCTGTCCCTCAGCAAGTGGGTCCCTCAGGACAGCTTTTAGTCAGCTGCTGGGCTCCTGTCACATCTGTGATGTTCTGTACCCCCCACAAGGTTTCCGGAAGGGCCCATGGTCATTAAAATAATCAGCGTGGGACTTACAAAACAGCGTGTTCACCCTTGTCTGTTGGTCCATGTCTTTTTGGAAGAAATGTGGCAATTTGGCAACAGCTTGACCCCTGCTCAGAAGGGTGACAGAGAGGACCAGTCACAACCCCCACCCAGTCACAACCCCCACCACCCTGTAGAGGGTTATGTGCCCTGAATGAGCAGCTGATCCCCATCCACAGGGCACAAAGCCTGTAAATACAGACAGGGCTTCAACAGCTCTTGGAGGGTAATGGACAGCTACAGTTGCTTCAGCATAGGTGTTTTGACAGAGCTAAAGACTCTTATTAAGCACTGCAGCCACTTACCATGGTTATCTGCAACCTATAATTTCTTATAGAAGCATATTTTTAATGTAACTGGCACATAGACTTTTGTTTTCTAATTTTGACGGGGTAATGTCAACAAGCTTGGCACTGCAGGACAAAAGCCAGGCAGATGGAGCACCATTTCATTATATAGTTACCCTATTTCACCTTCCCTTTCTTGAGACAAGGGACAGGATATTTCATACCACATGAGACAGCTTGCCCTTGCTCTTCTCTGGTAGCAAACGTATTTGGATTAGAGGAGAAGTTGCTGGGTCCAAGATGTGGCTGACATCGCATTCCTTAAGTTCTCTGGTCAATGTGTCCTACTCACATCCTCAGTATTAATAAAAAAATTTTGTTCCACTTAATGCTGGGTTTTCCTTTGTTTTTTTTTCTGAACAGAAAGCAGTTGCTGTCTGTAATGGCTGGGAAGTTTAATTCAGTAAGACCTCTGTTACTGCAGTGACACTGGGCATTCACAGTACTCCGATGCCCTTCTTGTCTGTCTGTGATAAATCACAAACCCCTGGCCTTTTTTTTTAAACTATAGTTCTTATTTATCCTGGAGAGTATGAGGAAGCATTTCCATGGTGGAGGATGTGGAGTTACCATGCTGAGGAGCCTTCTGTCATTAATATCTCCTACACCGTTGCAGGAGTAATTTTGGATGAATTGGGTGTCCTCTTCCAGTGCCACATCCCAGGAAGGGGAGATGTTTCTATCTGGTAATGTGCTAACAGAGAAGGGCCTCACCTCACTCTCATGATCTTCAGTGGGGGGGCACCACATGGATCTAGAGAAGGCAATTGAAATAATTAAAATCTTGCCTGGCTCCTCAGGATAATGCCTGGCCTCGGTCACCATCTTCTTGTCGTCTTCCTGACCATGTCTTACTTGGTGGCACATTGCACTTAATGCTAGTGAAGCAAACTGAAAAATATAAAGCTATGGCAAAGATCAGAAGGCAAAAAAAGGTGAGTAAATATAAACAGTGAAGTGAAAGAATGTGACTGGAGAGCAGCGAGTGCTAAAGAGTGTGTTTCACAAGAATTTGAGCGTAAGCTTCCCCAGGAACCACACACATCTCTGCAACACAACTCTTAAGTCTCCAGCTAGTCACCCTTTTCCTTCCAGATTAATACTCATTTTAGGACACCTCAGCTTCTGGCTACTGCTGGCTCTAAGGTATTTATTTTCTGAGAGACTGACTTTCACATCGTGTAATAAATTGCTGGGATATATGGGGCATGCAGAGAACTGCTGGGTACATTTCAACTAAAAAAACAGACTGGATCAATCTCTCTGCATAGACATATTTCATTTTGTGGGTAGGAAAAAAGGTATAGATGATTCTTCTGGGTTTTTTCCTCACAAAGAGAAAAAAAAAGCGGTAACACCCTCTCTGCTTTTTATTTCCTTTCTGGTAGAAGTTTGCTAAAATTAAACGTTTTCAGAAATATTTTTAGCTTAAATAACTGTAAAGTAGATCTGGATCTGAAATTTAACTAAATCAGAAATTCAAAACCTTTTCTTATGGCTTTCTCCTGATGTTAAAGATTCTTCATATCAGCATGATTCAGTATTTTGAGTTGTTGAGTCACCCCACAGAGTGACTCTGGAGCCCCCATCCGCTGTCACAGCTGTGGCAGTTCATACCATATTGAGATTTCTTCCATGTTCTAATTGCTTTGCAGTATAAATGGGCAAAGGTACTGCTTCTTTGCTTGGTCTCTTTGGAATCACTCAAAAATAAACCAGCACATATCAAATGAGCCCTACATGTTTTGTCTCTCAGATTCTTTGCCATCTGGAACAGTTTCCTTAGGGCTCAAAGAGTTTTTTCCTGAAGACAGCCCCCCCCCACCAGGCTACTGAAGCATGCTTGTCTCTTCCTCTCTCCTCCCCAAAAACTTCCTTTTGAACATTATGAGTCAGTTATACGTTTCCTTATTATTGTCTGGTCTCGTGGTTGGTCAGAGGAGTGTCCCTTGTCTGTTTGTTGTCCTTTACCAGTGCTTGAATAGATGACAATCTGTTCCAGTGTACAGTGGATACCCAGCCATGTTGACATTTGGGAGAGCAGAGCAGCTCTGCACCAAATCTCTCCATCATTCCCATTTATCCTGTGCTGGTTTCATTTGCTCTTTTGGTGCATATGAATTGTATTCCTTGTGAAGGAAACTAAACCAGAAGCTCTACTTGAGGTACATGCCAATGGTGCTTCAATCCCTTTAGAGAGAAAAGAGATCCATGGCCTACACTTAAACCACATGGATTTGGGATGTCCAGTCCAGTAAATCAAACTAAATGCAGTCTGAAGTAAAATGCCAAATCACATGCACTCTAAACATGACTGTGAGCCCTCAGAGCCAGCTGCACTGTCCTACTGCTCTGCTCTTACTGTGCCTAATGGCTCACTAATGTAGGCAAAGTCAGAGGCACATAAAAGGTACAGCGGTTTTATATCATCGGCTTCCTAAAATCAATGAGTTCATAAGTTTCTGAGATCATTTAAGCTCCTGACTTATGTCTTCAGGCAGCCAGCAAAGTACAAATCGTATAGTCTACAGTACCTGCAGAGCTGAATTTGTTAGATGGTGCACAATAATTAATGGATTTGTAAGTGATAAAAAGATGGGGTGAGCAGAGAGATCATCTATCAGTATTTCACCTATTGGGAGCCATGATTAAGTCCTTGAAGCTTTGAGATGTGGTCAGGCGGCAGAGCAGTTTAGGATAACAAGTGAAGACTGTTATCAGGTCCAATTACTCTCTAAAGGAAATTAAGAGAGGCAGAATATAATTACTTGATCTGGAATGTAGCCAGGGTGTTGGGATGATCATTCGCTATATGACCATTAATGACTGTGGTAGAAAACTGTGGATTTAATGCCATGAGGTAAATATTCACTCTCACCAAGGAGTCTGCTCGTTAAGAATAATATGGATGCAGTCATAAAAGAATGTTAATTGAATCCTGTGTTTGCGTGAGCATTCATCTTCTGAAACCAAGTATCAGCACTAGCATCACTCAAAATACACAGAAATGCTGTTTAACATCTGTTGAGGATAGGGAATCGAAAGGGTTCTCTAAAATTTTTTTTTTGGTTCTGATGATAAGGGATAAGATGAAATTTCCATAGCGCAGACTGGCCTCTTTCAGAAGCTACAGAAGCAAACATACAAGGATGCTAGCAAAACTGCTAAACAGAATGGATTTAAGGAATGGCTTATCAGAAATACTAAATATAAGAATAAGATTTTGAGATTTCATGGATGCCAGAATGTTTAGCAAATGATGTACCACTGTGCCTTTTGTCCTTCTTCTGTCCTGAAAGTAATAACAAGATTTTGTATGTCAGTAGTCTTTCATGCATTTAGATTACCCTTCAATTGAGTTTCATAGTACTCCAAAACAGAAGGATAAACACTATATGATAATTGCTTTACCTTTTACTGCTGTGCAGCAGATACATAACCACATTATCAGTAGAGGTGTGAAAAAAAATCAGTGCTTGACAATGCTTCAGGAATTTGAGATGCTAAGAACCCAGTTTATATTTCTAACATTGGAGAATAAAAGCTTTAGTCCTATGACTATTTCTGTGCAATACTTAGATCATCAGCTACCAAGATGCTTACATAAATCTTTTATACCCAACCGAGCATTTCATACCCATTAGGATGCTGAGCATTTCAGCAGTTGCCAGACTTTGAAAACTTTTTAAATACTTTGCTATTGAGAGGTGGTTTGCTTACAGTGGCCAGGGCTTCACAGTTCACCTGAAGAATCTGGAATATGTAATGGCTCTGTGTCTCCCTTCACAGTTTCAGTCAGAAAGACCGCTCTGCTGAAACAAGCAAGCTGTATGCACAGATGCTCCTACAAGAAAGAGCTTAGAAAGAGGCATCTCTGAGTCTTTATCAGCTTGAGGAAGATCCTGAAATTATGTAATTCAGGTACAAAGCTAAATCCTTTTACAGTTTATTGCAAGTTTCTTTCGTTTAGTTGACCTGAATTTACACAAGAGGCTCCCGTGCTTGCCAATTTTTTGCAAGGAAATCTTGATAGACTGTGGAAAATGTTAAATGCAGCTTGTGAAGCTTGTTGATAAAGAACTGGCCTCCTAAAAATGCATGAGACTTGATCTGAATCTTGCTCAATTCCATGGGATAGTCTCCTTCATATAACAGGTGAGGATTTTTTGGAAACTGATGAGCTTGCAGAAAGGTTCATCCAAACCCAGAGAAAATGGTAAAGACATTTGTGAATGAGGACAGGGGAGAGAGAGGGAGAGAGAGAGGGAGAGAGAGAGGGAGAGAGAGAGGGAGAGAGAGAAAGAGAGGGAGAGAGGGAGAGAGAGAGAGAAAGAGAAAGAGAAAGAGAAAGAGAAAGAGAAAGAGAAAGAGAAAGAGAAAGAGAAAGAGAAAG